>JAQFXU010000310.1:0-61983 GCA_034693705.1 Spatulosminthurus flaviceps | reverse complement strand
TTTGGTTTATACGTTCCATAAGTGCTATAAGTTTTATACGGGAGATACGTAAGTGGTTGCGCTAACTGCCTATTTTACTTATATGACTGCCAGAAAATAGGTTGACAGTTGAGAATAAGGTAACTTGACTCGTTTTAACTATTCAAACACTCTCTACCTACTACGTTGTTCACACATATGTTTACTATGTACATCCATCCCCTGAAGAGTAGTTGTTGTAAAAGCAAAATCTTGACAAACCGGGCCCATAATATCAGTTGAAAAAGGAGCTCCTCCACATTCACTTATAAGCACGTTCCTCATACACTTTCTGCTTGCTTCGAAGTAAGTGCTACAGTGCTACTCAACAAATGTAAATTCAATAATTCATTGCACAAAACCCCGTCACCCCTACGAATCCTACCATTGAGATTTATCATTGTGGTAACTTTTGGCAAATGAAAAAAAAATCTTACCTCATGAATTATTCTTCTTTTGATAATGTGAGTACGTCTGTAATCAACAATGACACATAAGAAAGCATCTACTGCTCCCAGTGCAGAATGCATTTTACTTTATAGAATGACGAAACTAATTTAACCATGCAGAAAAAGACAGACTGAAAAAAATTGATTCTGCAGACATAAGAGAGTGTCAATGTATAAAATTATAATATTAACAAAATATAATATTAATTCAAGTTGCGCCCTTTAATTTCTTAAAATATAGGTAAATACATAAAAAACATATGACATATAAAACTTACATATGATTCCTTGTAATTCTATAGGACGAAATTGTGGATGTTCTGAAAGCATTGAATTTACCCACGGATTTTGCCGATCAAAAGGCGTCCAGCTCATCGAAGGAGAGTGTGACCGAAGTTAAAGCAAAATCAGATGGACCATCAAATAAACCCACGGTGCTATCTCCTGTTCAAGCTGCAGCCAATGATGCCTCCACCCCCAACTCTCGGATTGCTCGTCAATTCATGACGGGTAACGCGATGTTGGACAAGATCATGAACTGTCCATGTGCCAAGGAACAATTGTCAGCTGTGGGAGTGAAGGGGGTTGAGTACTTCAATCAACCTAATCCCGCCATTTATAGGGAACCACCCTATGGACCTAATGCTCTTGGACCCGGAGATGTCATTGCTACAAATTTGAAGAGCGTGGGTGGTACAACTGGAAACGTATTTGGTCAAATCATTCGTCTCCTTCTCGGAATCCCTAATTTGGCTTTATCTCTTCTCAAGCCATTGATTGTCGGAGCTGCTGATACTCTCGCCCAAACTACGGATGCCGCTGCTGGAGTCACTGCTCAAGCTGCTAAACAACTTCCCGTCGTATGTTCCATTTTTTATTTATTTTCCACCCCCTTTCTCTCCTTCCATCTAGTCTCTACAGAAAAAATTCATGTCTTTTTCCACACCTCAAGGAAATGCTAGTTTCATATACAAATGTATATGTAAGCTCAAGTAAGAATGGGTGTTTAAAATGTATCACATATAAAATCGTATGCAACAACGCTATATACAAGCATACATAAGCCTAATTCATATCGAGGCCATTTAAATTTTTTACCCTTTTATTTAATTGGAATGGACAAGCAGGTGTGATTTATGTGGATCGTTGAACTTGACGACCACTAAAATTAACTTGTTATTATGAATAAAGATATAATAAATGAGCTGAAAGTGGAAGTAAAAAAGTAGTAGCTCTATAACAAGAGCTATATAATGAATTTGACAAGTGAGTAAAGACATCAAGCTCTTAAACAGATTATCTAAGTCAGCAGGTTTTTATGAGTAGGAAATGGGGAAAAATCCAAAATAAGGTAAAAGTTTATTTTTTTTATAGATCCTTTTTAAGTAGCCTACGTCCACTGTATGCAAATATATAAGAGTCAGATAAAGATCAGCACACGCATTTCCTTTATAACTCTGCACTATTACTGTACAAGTAAGTACGTACTTAAGTTGCTGTATAGAAGCTTGGTTTTGAAGATTTTTATCTTCATCAAACAATATTATTTCTGGATTCATGCATTTTCGTATGCTAGTGAAACTCTCATATATTGAGAAAGGGTGAAAATGGGAGGGAGATAAAATCATTCAACACTTTCCATCAAATTGTTTGAAAAAATTTCCGTAAAGAATCAATTATCAACAGGTTAAATTTACCTTATACAGAGTGTGAAGGAGTAGAGTATACATATATATATATACAATTTGACTATTAAAATTTGACTAAAAAAAACCTCCGAGCCTCTATCATAAAAAGGTTTGGATTAAAATCTATCCTGTGAATTAATTTCTCACTCCAATGCATAAATGTATTTAAGGGTTGCTGTAATGACTTGAAAGCTAAAAAAAAGTAACATAACCAAGGATTATTTTCAAGCGTTGAAACTTGAAGAGAGTATATGATTAAATACATTTATTTAGGCCTTACGATCTGGAGCGGTGGTGATCAAGAGATTATTGGAAACGTTTGGAGATGTCACTGGGAGCTTACTGCACGTCTTCTCAAATCTTGTGGCTTCCTTGGCTGCGGCTAAGACCAGCTTATCGGGTACTCTACCATTTGCCTTTGACATTCTTGGGGATGTTAGTGGACGAGTTGCACAGACTGTGGGCACTGCCGTGGACTGGGTATCCGGTACAACTGAGATCCTGTCACAGGGTGTTGTTCAAGCCGCCAAAACCAAGGGTAATCTTTTCTCAGGACTTGTTGAAGGTACCAAAGGATTCAAGAATGGTCTCCTTGAAGGTATTAAGTACGGTGTTAATGATGAGCAACCTCCAGCTGATCCAAATGCTCAAGCCTGGAGACGTTAACTGGGTTAACATTTAGTCAAATATTATTTTAGAGTATTTTTTAAATTTTATACACAAATATATTTTTTTGTAAAAAGAGAAATATATATTTTTTCTATATAAATACACACCGAGTATAAAACTTCTACTCAATTCTTCTGTCAATGTTTCGGAAACCTATTTCTATGCTATAACTACATACTATACTACTACTACTACTACTGCTACTACTAAAAAAGAATGCAAGAATTTTCTTTTATAACATTTGTAATTAATATAATAATTATAATATATATTTTTTAAATCTATCCTTATATATTATCTTCATCTTAATGTTATGTCAAATTTTTACGAGTTAATTATCATATTCATCCCATGTATGATAATTAAGGAGCTTCTTCCTCGAGAACAAATTTCACTTGAATATTTCATGTATATTTATATGAGATAGCAAGTTTTTTTTGTATGTGTCGGTATATAGTACTTGTCATCTTTCACGCAAGTAATTCTCTGTGATGTCAATAATAATTAATTGTTTAATTGTCATCGTCTTCATCATATCTCTCTCTATATATTACACAGAGACAGGGAAAAAATATATAGGGGAAATATATATGTATGTATGTAAGTATGTATAGTACATATAAAATGTACGAGTCAGAAAATAAGGTTGTGTTTTTTAATTTTGTGTGTCACACAGGAAAAATATCCAACCTATAACCTATACTCAATATATAAATAATAATTTTACCTTAAGTACGTTCATGACTCGTACTTATATGGTTATTGTAATATTATATTGTGCAGTTACAAAAATTATATACTTTATATGTATATGCATATATATATTTTTAATTTAATTAAAACACAAAATTTTTCAATATGACAAAAACCCGTCTGGAAGAAATCACACACATGGAGAATGGAGTACATGGAACTGACAATTATTTGAGTAAACCTTTAAAGTGTTTGAAGTATGTAACGAGCCTTTTACTATATATAAATAGTATACAAGTAATACAAAAAAATGTTGTATGTTATGGCTTGTGGATTTGTTTTGTGCACAAGGGAGATTTATATACAAGTTGGAAATTTTTGATTTTTCGAAAAGAAAATCTAAAAAAATAAACATATTTGGAAACAGTATGTACATTTTATGTAGTTGTAATAATTATTATTATTATATATTTTTTTTTCAAGGAAGAATTTTTTTTTTAGAAATTACTATATTGCCCCTATATTTGTTCTCATATTATGTGTAGTGACGTTTGGAGGTGTGCAAAACAAATTTAGTACCCATTTGAATTTTAATTATACCCGCGATATTAAAGCGCACACATGAAAAATCAAATATATTGGGAATTACAGTGAAATCCGAGTCGTAATGATTACTTCGGTAGTAGTTATGAGACTAAAATAATTATTGTTGGAGAAATAATTTGGAAATTTTGTAGCATTAGAATTTTTTGCTGAGTGAATTTTTGTAGTAGTAATTGAAAGGATTTTGTGATGATGGTGTTTACGACTCAAACTCAAATTATTATTATTATTAATAATATTATTACATTTATAGTCCCAGGTATTCCATACATAATAAAAGTGATAATATGTGGGATTACCTTCAACAATCAATCGATAAGGAGGAAAAAAGAAAACAGTGTTTGTTTTCTATAGAAATAAAATAAGAAGAAGAAGATAAGAAGAAGAAGAGTATTGCCGGAGATGTAAGCAAATGTATTAATAACTTTTTTTTGCCTTTAATAAGTCTGGGCGGTACAATGTTTAGTGAATTTTAGTCTTCATCGTTTTGTTCACAACAACACGTGGGTTGTGAAAGTTTTTTATAATATTCATATATATATTATGAGTTATTGTCAGTACATATTAGTGTGCAATAATATTTTTTCTATTCAAAAAACTTACACTTGTATTAGCACTTATTTCTTGAACATATATGTCATGTGGTGTGTGTTTTACTATACTATTATTTTGTAAATAGGACTGTTTTTTTGTGAATTTTCAATGGGATTTTTGGATACTGGCCCTATAAGAATCAATGTCCCGAAGGGAAGATGCAAGCCCATTATCCTATATCGTCTCTCATCGATGCACTTTCATATTATGTGGTTGTGCAGGTGTGACAATGTAAATTGCGAGACTCATCCTAAAAGGACTGATCCTGAGGAGAAGTAATGGTGATTTTAGTATATAACGAAAAGGATATTCTTTGTTACATTACTTGTACTCCTCCTTGGTTGGAAAATTAACTCTACTTTGCAACTCCTTCTCATTTTCGTCATTTTACGATTCTCTGATAATTTCAAGTAGAAGCATATTTCCTTGAAAAGTCTTTAAACCTTTAAAGCTTTAACTATACATATTATGTAGAGTTATTTCATAATTAATTATTTTGCGAAAAAATTAGTATTCCTTTCCAAATTCATAATTTTTGAGAGGAAGTGTCACTAATAATTATAATAGTTATTAAAGCTGTGATAATGCTAAAAACTTATATATGTTAATTTCAGTAGTAATAGATATAGTACTTTCATCCTTTTCGTTCCTGTAGAGTCAAATGTATGGGGGATTTGAGCAAAGTATAAAATCCCCTGCACATACATAAGTAACTCTTTGGGAACCTCAGATATTACACAGTAACTAACCCTGCGCTAACAGTGCTAACTGAAAGGAGCTGAAAAGGTTTATTAGCACAAGAGCCATAAGTCACATCTCAATAAATTACAGATTAAGAAAGGTAAGGTGTATATAATGGCGTGTAAAATGGAATAGCCCTGTCCATATGTTCGAGACTTACATTTACAAATTAGTTTTTGAGAAATGTGATTTTGTCCCGTGGGCAACCAACCTTCTTCTCTATACATGTGTAATAATAAGGAACAAAAGTAATATGTTTAAGTATGTCATAAAAATGTAAGGATCACATGCTCGAATATTGCCAGATCTTCTTGTAAACCACATAATTTTCCAGGTAGTTTTGCCCCAGTCTTTTAATGTCAAAATTACTTGATAATAATTCTTCTTAAGTAACAAGTCTATAATAATTGTAAGAAGAAACCAGGACAAATATCCATTGTTTTAAGGGTAGGCTTTAGGCTAAAGAATATGAGTATGTGTGTAAGTAGTACTACTTATTCACCAAGAGCAATTCTCAAGGGTGTTAATATATAGAGAAATTCCTAAGGATTTTCTTTTAGACTGGGAAGTTACGTATAATTTTTGCGATATTATTGTGTGCAATTTTTTAGCAACTCCAACTGAAGTATGATAATTATTAGATATGGACATCATGATTTTTAAATACAGGGCTCTAAACTCTGGAGCCTACTCCTCCAAATGGGCTTCAAGGTAGTAAATGGGATGGTACCGAAAAATTTGTTAAAGTGCTTGGGAAGCAAGTGAGAATTTTATAGTTTGGCCTTAAGGTAGCAGAGTAATTAGCAATGTTTACAAGCTTGTAATACGTATGGTTAAATAATTATTGTAGGTTGACAAGTACAGATTCCACATCCTACAAGAGATGCAGTTAGTTGGTGTGGTAAGTACAATGGTTGTCTTTATGACAGTTTAATACACATCTCAAAATGTAATGGATGTCCAAAAATGTCGTGTCTTTTCATGATACACAAAAGAATCCTTTTGATATAGAATTGTCAGCATAATTATTTCTTATGTATTATTATTTTCGTTTGAAAAAAAATCTCATTATTTCCTTCACCCTTCTTACACAATCTTACTTATTTACTTTCTTTGCTTTGGGAGGGATACAGTCAAAGAAACAATTTGTCAGGAGGCATATAACCTAGGTAAGTTAAGTAAGTAAATATACTCTCACCTAAATGAAATACAAATTATAAGAAAAAAAACAGGAAATCAGGGCAAGCTGGACAGCATTTGATTATGACTGCTGCTGCTGCTGCACCCATGAATTATTTAATATGAAGTAATAATTTTTAGAGGAATGATCCCACAAAACATAAAGTCCTCACGTTTACAACAACAACAACAACAGTATTGGACCACATATGAATGTATGTATATAAATACAAAAAGCCACCGAACCTTTGTATTATTTACATACAAACTCAAATAAGACAAATACTTGTCTGTGGTTTGTTTACATTTTTGTATTCACATACAAACTTCATTAAAACAATTGTTATACTAGCACTGGACCAAAAAATAGAAGATACATACGAGGTTTCACAATATGTACAATATTTACAATTGACCTGCAAGCCCTATATAAAGTTACGTATAGAGTAATACCTTACATATATGCAAACATGCTCTTGTTAAATTTTTTTTGCATGTAGGAATTTAAATACAATTGATTGTCAAGTAATACTAATTTTCATAGGTGAGGGAAGAATAACATGATCTCGCCTTAAAATTCTGAACCCCCAACATGTATATGTAAGTGCACCTTTAATTCCCTTGGACTCTGTCTCGTACTAAAAGGTAAAAGTTCTCCATATGGTAAAAGATTTTGGTATCTAAATCTCCTCTATAGCTTTTGTAAAGAAACCATTCATGGGCCAAAACCGTTCTCAGCTAAATATTTAAGCGCATAAGGTTATTATCTTGTACGATTGCATTATAACTTTTTTCCTATACAGATAGGTGTATAGCATGTAGTAGTAGCAGTCTATAGTGGTAATATTGTAGTACAGGAGTAAAGTTAAGATTTGCTCTGTCATGCACATCTCAAAAGTCAGAAAATGGAAAGCTGACCAGGAAGCATGCAGGATGAGCGAGCACGTAGAACTCTAGTAAATTATGTACACGTAGTAAATACATAATATACATAATGTCATAAGGTAATCCCGCCTGCCCACACTATAACTTAAGCTTCTTATGCAAAATTTATCTTGACTAGTTTTATGATCCTGATCAATGCGGGTGCAAATTAAGTATCTACGTCCATTTGGATGGGAATTTAATTAGTAGCACATAGATATATTATACTACTTCCATTTGGGTCAGACCACTCGTAATATATTAGGTTTACCAAAAATTATGTAAATTTTTATATCTGATTTCCTTTCGTTCACTGTAAATAAATAGAAAGATAGTACAGTCCTCATACTCACCTATATGTTGTTTTAAAATCTCAAATAATTATTATTGTACGTATTGTAGAATGTACTTACTTGTATATATTTAAAACCATGTAGTAAAGGATGGATACAAACGAATATGGGAGCTAACATTGTGTTGGCACTGTTAAAAAAAGGACATGGAAATAACTCACTCAGAATTTCAATTAGTCAAATATTATGCAAAGTCAAAGGTAAAATTAGTAGGATTTATTATACTTGAGCTCACTAAGAATTTATTGCTCTCCTTATAAAATGTTAAAAAATTGTATTTATAAATACTATTTCTAGCATAGTTTACTTTCACAGAAATATAAACGCTCAAAAATAGTGCAATGGCTTTTATATTAATGCTCCTTTAAATGGGAGAATGTCTTGAAATTTCGCCTTTATTGGAAATGTTATTTATTTAAATAGTGAAATGAATTATTACATTGTAAAAGTCATGCACTTAAGGACTCCACCTGTTTTCATCGACATCAATCATATACGAGTATTATTTATTATGTTAAGGTACTACATAAAACGGACTATTTGAGTTTTCAAGGAAAAATGTATTAAGTATAGCTTCTTCAATTATAAAATATATTTTGCTTATTATTACACATCCAAGTCACCTGCATAATGTATGTACTCAAATTCATTCACACTTTTCTTCTTTTTTTGCAAACTTTGAGCATAAGTGTGGGAAATATTAAGCATTTGTACTACTAATTCCAGGGATTCTCTTGTATTGCCACTTCTGATGACACTAATAGACAAATTGGAGGTTACAGTTTACAGTACAGTTCTTGATGACAATCCTGTTTTCTTCAGCTGAGGATATTTCCACAGAATTCTTGAATTGAAAATAATATAAATTCTTTCTATTCCTATAAAGTTTTTTATGAGTGACAAGGGATTTTTTGTGTTGCTGACACTTTATTTTTTATATATGTATAAAAGTTGATGTAATTTATTTCCCAAGTAGGATTTTATATTCCAGTCAAATGTAATTAGGTAATAGAGTCGTATGTATGTATGGATATTTATTGTGATATTTTTCAAAACTATTTGCGGACAACTTTGGATGTCAAATTAGTAAATAATAGTTCATTTACATGAATTTATTGTTATTATGTAAAACTGGTCTTTAAAATGAATGAGAAAAACGTACTTTTATATACGCACACTGTAAAGACATATGAATTTTAAGCATTGGGCAAAGTGTACAAAGCTACGTTTAACCCTCCTTCCTTGAGTATTTACCTACAACAACCTGTACAGGATCAATCAGCTTATTAGTAAATTGAATTTGGTAAAACAATCACTACAACGACGTTGAGAAAACTTAATGTGTAGTAAATGATTAAGGACATGTTAATGCTCATTTCAAATAGAAATGTTGACTAAGGTGAAAGGCTACTCCAACGACTTTTTTTCAAGAGAATTCTGGTGAATCATTCAAGTCTCGACACATCACGATGTTTACACATTCATCAAGTGATTTGAGAGTTCTCTACAAGAAAAATGACTACGCTATACAAGTAGAAACTCTTTAAGATTATTATATACATTATATATGCACTTACACATTTTAGTTAAATAGCGAGTACTCTTTATTTTACATGGGAGAGGACACAAGTGCTTTGATTCTACCGTCATTTTGGGGGCGCATGTAATGTACAAATGCAAATGACATCAACATCTCTTTCACATGTATGCTGATTTCTATGTCAATTTCCTCCCATTAACATTTTTACTTGGTCTCTCTTAATAATTAATTCCTTTTAACTTATGTACCGTGTACATTATTGGAGGGACATTGTGAGGAATGGAGAAAATTTCCTTTATTACCATTACGGGGTATCCGTATGGATTAAATACACGTCCCATGTTTACATTAAATAATAAAATAATAATAAAATTATTAAAAAATCCCGTCATTATTGAAAAACCTGGAAATCTTCAACACTCATTTAAAAGGGGTAGCATTTTTATCCATCCGACATTACGGCATTTGACCACCAAAAAGACAGAGAAATTAAAAAAGAGATGCCAAAGGTTAAATTTGCAGTTACATCAAAATTGGACCAATCAAAGTGGGGAAAAAGATGTGAAAAACTATGCATAAAATCAGGGTGGACACGTCTGACGAACTTCAGAATTATGTCACTTGGAATGTTGGAATTGTTTGATCTTCTCTGCAGTCGTGTCTATCTCCTCTTGACACCTTTATTTACCGTGGTTGATTACAAGAATAGTTATGTTTGCTATAAATATTTGTGTGGAACTTTGCACAAACGGCCTGATTAGCAACACCTCCTTGGTTCTGTGAGCGTTAAGTAAATATAGGTGTTACATCGTATAGGGAACATCGGTTGGAGGTTCATTTGGTAAAAATGTAGGGGGAGGTCAGAACCAGCTGAATGCATTTCATATTTCATCCTTCTGGACCAAACACTCTTGGCTTTACCTATAGGAAATTGCATCAATCAAAATAAAAGTAGAGTAGGTATCAAATGAAGCCGGCTTGTCGGTTAAAGAAAAATGCTACCCAACAGTTTTCAATTGACAATTGACTGCAATGTTAAACATTGATTAACTATACAGTCCCAGGCATTGATGTTCCCAGTTAACTAGCAAATTTGTAAAACTCTCTCTCTCACTCTCTTTATTTATAGTACTCTTAATTTAGAGATGCGCTAAAAAAATGATAGCTCATACTTTGGCCAACTCAATATTTGTCACCCCCCGGTCCATTGGCTTCGGTGGAATCTTGTGCGTGTCTTCGATATTGGGACGTACACCTGCTAACGTCACAGAAGTTTGCTGGCTTGTCTCTACAACCTGACAATGGTCGCACGCGAAAGCTGAAGAGGCAAAGAATTTTGACAGGAGTAGTTCCTTCTTGGATTCTTGGATCATTGTCATGTATCACAGACGTTGTGGAAGACATTCAAAAGAACAATGTAATATAGAGAAACTTTAATCTCTCACTGTGAGAAATATGCCCAATGCAATGCCAGAGCATAGTATTGCATTCCAATTATGACTGTTTCAAATCATGCCTTTTTTCATATGGAATATCACATACTTTTATTATGGAAGGATTTGACGAAATATACTACCGTAACATTCACCATGAAATAGGTTCCCTAAATTACTTCTCTACACATTCGTTTCAATCATATGACATCTATTATTAAATATTTCATAATCCTTCCCAATGATGATTTTTATTAACGTTTTTGGTTTTATTACCCCACAGCAGAACCTTCTGGTCTACTAAATGACTAATAAGAATTTAATATTGTTCCCAGTACTTACTAGAGTAGTAGTAAGTTACTACCGGAATAAGTTACTTTTCTAAATTCTTCCAACGAAAATTTTGTGGGGATGTAAACACAAATCCACCAATACAGGGACTTTTTAGCTCCACTTTTTCCAATGAGTTTCTTTTTACTGGAGCTGAAGGATCATTTCTTGGGCTGCATATAATATGGTATGAAAATTGGAGGAAGTTCACTGGAAATGACTCGAAGGAATGATTTGATGCATGAACAAGGTCACATGTTATTTTAACATTTGATTTATTACCACTGAAAATAATACAGTGCTCTTTTAAATAGTAATTATTATTATTGCACTACCAAGTTTAATAATGGCGTGTGATTTCGTGTGATGACATGTCAGACAAGATTTTTTTTTTGAAATTTCTGACTCCTTCAAATAGTTGGTCATACCTAGAACGCTGTGTATAAAAAAAACGCGGTGTAATGTAGCGAGGTGGTAATAGCTCTTTTATTGTTGTTATTATTGTTGTCGTGGTCGGTGAACCAAACTATTGAGTATAGGGGTGACACCGATGTTTTTGTATAAGGTACGTGTGACATAAAATTATCTCTCTTGTTTAATTTTATTCAAAGCTACATACACATATTATGTACACTGTATATCGTAGAACATCTATGGATTAAATGTTGAGGGTAAAGTCGTAGTGCTCCTACATTGAATAATACAGCATAGCTGTGTATTGTATTTTTTACACTGCATTTCTTTTTATTTAATATTTGTTCTCTAATGCGAAACGAAAAAAATATTATTGCTATATTCATAAGATATCTACCTTCATCATCATGCCCAAATTGGATTCTAGGACACACAATATGTACTTTTACATATGTGTGTATGTGGATGTGTGTATTTTGCCTTCAATAAATTTTTACCACTTAAATGTTTGTAACTACATATTATATGAAATTAAATACGGTATAATAATAATCTTCATGTAATAATGATTTGTTTTAATAGCAATAATAATAATATTATAATATTTTTTATATAGTAAATATTTGGTACAACACAACTCTTTATCCACTGTTGCCAACTTGATAACCCATGGGAGAAAGTACATTTTGATTTACATTTATTTTTTGTTTAAATACAACCTTCATCTATAAATTATTATTTGCTCAAATATATATTCACCCAAAATGTCTCCACAAAAATATCCTTTTATTCCCAAGAATATCATAATAAATTGGCCCGCTCAAAATATTTCACTCTTGTAAATATAACAATACTACTACTCCATATCTCTAAGCATTATTAATTCCTCACAATTATTTTTTTCACAATAATATTCTATATATTATATAGCTGCAACCTGTGCCCAAAAAATATTATTTCATTTAATATTCCTCCATTTTTATCTATAGTAATTATATATTCCACTTTCCCCCTCCCGTCCCAATTAAATTATAATTTAAAACTCTCACCCTTCCTGATGTGACCCCACCATATATTTAACGTTTAATTTCCTCTTTGAATAATATTCTCCCATCCAAATTAGAAATAGAACATCAAATTATATATTTTTTGATACACCTCTATATAAAATTCCCTATATAGTTAGAATTTTTAAGTTCTTATTTATATATATAACCAAACCTCCTTTAGATCAATAAGTTTCCCACAATATAGTAGTCTCTCCAATTTAGTCCCGTAAAAAGTTGGAATATTATTTTTTACATATAATATCTATACCAAAAATAGTAACCGAACCACACAAAAAAAACAAAATAAAAATCAAATAAAAATAAAACAAAGCCCCGAAATATAGAATGGTAACACAACCCAAGAATCACTGTTCTAATATTATATGCTTAAGTTCAATAACATACTGGAAACTCTTGTAACATAAAACAGTTCACTTGTTCTGCGAGGAATCAGATTTGAAAGTAATTCTAATGTTTACAACTATACAGTACATATTATAAATGTATATATATATATATAGTATATGGTATTCTATAAATACATCTTAAGCAATCAAGAGGTTCGTGATTTTGTTATGACACAAAAAATTTACAATCAGTATACTATTATTTTGTTAGTAATATTTAGCCTTTTTGCAAATTCGTACATATTTTTTTTAAAGTACCACTGATGCTATAAGTATCCTCCTCTCCAACGTACTTTTATTGCTAAATGCTGCCCTCCTATGTATTATTGCGAGGATATCATTACCAATAAACATTTACATATATTGTTAGATTCGCTCTAATCTTCACTAACAAATCTAAGAGGGAAAATTTTAACTGGATTTAATTATATTAATCGCTCCTATATTCTTCTTCTTATTATTTTTATTGTAAATAACAAATGCTTGGTATTAAGTAGTTATACTTTTTCCCTCCTCCTATACTTACTTTTATTGCCTTGTTTATTTTTGCCTAACGCTAGAATGGCTTAGTATGATTTGTTAAAAGTATTATTTTTTCCACCTACGGATAATTGCACTAGCGCTAATTATTACTATTATTACAATAGCTTAAATTAAATATATTGCAAAGACTCCTATTCCTAACTCTTTGTTATTTTCCTGGAAATACATATAAGCAAAGGTTTGTAGCTTTAATGTGAATAATAATAATAATTATTATTATTACTTTTACGTCTACCGCTTAATTAATTGGTATTTCATTTACTTTAAGGCTGTTGAATTATTGGAAGCACCCTTTGCAAAATCTCGTGGCCTTAAGGCTTTAAATAACTTAGGACAATACAGAAAATGGCACCCTTTATCAAACAACTGATAAATTCCAAGCAAAAAAATTACACTAATACTCACACAGTACAATAATTAATAATATTATTTATAATTATTACAACACAATAATTTCAGAGTCAGTTCGAAGGATTCGCATTCAAGACCAAAGAGCATATATATATATATATAGACTGGAGGAACCGGGGTTTGTAGTTAATATACCATACATTTTGACATATATTGGAAAACAATAATAATAATTATTACTGAGGGTGTCCTTTAAAATTCACAATAATTTCCATGTATGAATAAATAGGAAATATGTAACTATAATATCAATGGAATTTTTCCGAGTATAAAATCCTCTAATTATTAATATATATTGTATATATTTTTAATGGGATGGATGTAAAAGGGCGACAAAATAAAAAGTATAGTTTACATCAGAGTCTTCATATATATGACATAGGACGGATGATTTTACAAAAAATGACAAATTGGAAGGTTTTCGCTCGTACATAATTTAAGCATGTGTAAGTAAATGGTGAGATTCACCCAGGAGCTCAGAATCAGAATAAGATGGTTTTTTTCCAGGATAATGTAGAATTTCGATGCACTCACACAACACTAGGATATAAGGAGCGGAGATGCAAGGTATAGCTTAGAGATGATTGGAATGTATGTACTCTTGACGAATACTGATGATTTTTGTTCTTTAAAATTCTAAATAAACTAGCGTATAGAAATTGGCAGTCTTCAATAGTTGAAATCAAGTCAATAAAAAGTAAACTACATACATACTGTGAGATAGCATCACCCGCCAGAGCACATTATTTAGAACAATATGACTCCCACGAAACACCTTCCACTCCTGAAAAAAATCCATGTACAGTGGATGTTGCTGACCTTTTTTTTTGTAGGACATTATTTGTGGACACAATTTTGTGGGTGATATTTTGGGGGGGGGCGGGGATTTGAATTGTGTCGTACATTTTTTGCATGGAAAATGTTTTCATCAGTACTTATAATAACGATACCTTACTATAGTATTATTTAGTTGAATATAGCGTTGACGATTTAAAAACAATGACGAGTTTGAGGAAAATCCACTCTCAGGCACTGTGCCGTATAGTATAACGCAGAAACACATTTCTTGAAGACTTATTTGGATGACTGAATACAAACTGCACCACAGTTATCACTTAATGTGTCACTTGATTGTGAAAATCTTTGAAGCGAAACACAAGGGATATGATTAATTACTATAATAATAATTTTTATAATGCTTCCTTGAAGTGGTGGGTACCGATAAAATTGCAATATTTGTCGATTAACTATATAAGCATCCCATTGCTTCATCTAGATGAGATTGCTGCAATCATTTTCCTTAACATAGGCTCAGGCTGGCACTCCCTTGGGTCGCATTCCATCATTCCGGTGGAGCCGCATCTGAAAATTATTTTCAAGTTATAAATGTTTCCAATATTGTAGGGTCAAATTTTAACTTATTTCAATTCAAGGGCCAAGTGGCTAATATAAGTTGAAGAGAACAGCACATTATCAAATTCTCATGCTATGAAAAAGCACTCGGGTTAAATTAGGTGGAAGAAACGTTGAAGACATAAATTACCTGCACTCTAAACATGGACCAGAAGTAGCTACAATAACTTGACCAGTTTCATAGTATTCTCCCTGGATTTCACAGCCAGGACCGGAAGCAACGGGTGGAGCCATAGGTTTTTCCCCTCCACTACCCAAAATTTGACTGTGGTAATAAGATGGCGGGAAAAGAGGTGGTGAGGCGGTGCTATTGCCAGTGCCAACAGGACATTCATAGCGAGGACAGCAGAATCCTGGGATAGGTTCTTCATAGCATCCTGGAATTGGTGGGGGGCAGGACTGTTGTAAGCAGATAATATCTCCTCGGAAGCAGAAACAAAAATCGCAGGGATCATCTCGGGGGATTTGTTGTGCTGACATGTAGACACGTCCATCAAATAAACAAGCTCCGTTGGTCATTGCTGGTTGGGTGGTTGAGCTTGATGGGTATGGCCAAGGTGCTGGTGAAGGGGTGACGCTCGTAGTAGTGGTAACCGGGTATTTGGATCCCGCAGTGGTACTTGTGCTAGTATCATTGGAATCAGCAGACCCACTGGGAACAATTTCATTCTCATTAGTTGTGGGTGCTGAGGTGGTTGAGGAGGAGAGATTTTCACTAGTAGCAGTGGAGGTGGAAGTAGAATCAGAGAGGGTTGCATTGGCACTTCCAATTTTCTCATCAACAGTGGGAACGGAACTAGAATTCCCTGTAACTGGAACTTGGGGAAAGGACTGTCCGGCCCCAGGTCCTCCTTGAGAGGATGATGAGACTGAACTGACGGAGGAGGAAGTGGAGGAGGAGACGAATGAAATGTCGGTATGACTATCTACACTAGTAACTGTGTGTGGATAAGATGCGGCAGTAGACGGTGTTGTGGCTACTACTTCATCAGTTGTTCCAGGTTTCTGACTTTCCAGGTTGCTAATAGCAGGCACTTGAGTGGAGGCAGGAGCGGGAATTATTTCTTGTGGGCGTAATGTGGCTTCAGAATGATCCTCTGGAAAGTCAGCTGATACAGGCTGAGTTCCGGCTACTGGACTTGGTTCGGTACTTGAAGATGAAATACCAGCTGGACTTGAAGATGAGCCATCAACTAAACTGGATATTGTTGTTTCTCCGGAGTTTGAGGACGACGAGTCACTTGAACTAGAAGTTGCTGAATCAGCTAAGCTAGATGAGGTTGTATCAGCTGAGCTTGAGGATGAAGTATCAACCGGGCCTGAGGATGAAGTATCAACTGAGCTTGAGGATGAAGTCTCAACAGGGCCTGAGGATGAAGTATCAACTGAGCTTGAGGATGAACTTTCTAGTGCACCTGGAGATGATGTAGTAATGGACGAATCTCCAACGGAAATTGGTGAAGGAGCACCACTTGAGCCTGACGATGTAGTTTCAACTGAGCCTGCTGATGTGGTTTCAACTGCACTTACTGATGATCCAGATACTGAGCTTGGAGTAGCTGTTCCAACTGAAGCTGTAGATTGGTTTACGTCCATACCAGGCGGCTTTGTTTCACTTTCATCCGTACTTGCTCCAGAGGTAGCAGCGTCATCATGAGCTGGACCAGGTGTTAAATTAACATCTTGGGTGCTTGCAGAAGTAGGTAAAGGTCTTGAAGTCACAGTAATAACACCGGCTGAAGTTGGGCCATCTTGCGTGTTTGGTTCAGGAGTAACCGTAACTGATGGTACATTATTAGTGGCGGATTCTGAAATAATTTAATTGCTCATTATTTTTTTGTTGATTTTTTTCCCAAACTTAATATGTCACCTACAATAAACTACTCATATAAAATTATGGAAAATATAAAAAAAACTTACCACAATCATATTCCGGGCAGCAAACACCAGATTTGTAAATTGGTTTGCAGTTTCCTACATTGGCTGGAGCTGGAGCACAGTGGTAGAGGAGGCAGTGGACAATACTGTTTTGACAAGCGCAGGCAACTTGACATGGTGTAGATGGAGGGATTCGAGATCCATTTCTGTAAGTGACACCTTCAACAAAGCAGCTGCCTTCACCTGGAATTCTGGATGGGGCGCTGGAAGCAGCAAGTTCGTCAGATTCAGTTGTTGATGAAATATCCTTCTCAGTGCTGCTACTACTACTATCCACGTCATTAATGGCTGCAATATTTCTGATAGTGGTTGTGAAAATTCCTGGCTCAGTGGAACCGTCATCAAGAGGAGTGTACGCCGATGAAGTTTCAATGCTTCCTTCCGTTGAGGACTGACTTTCGGATGATGTTTCTACTGATGCTGAAGTGGTGGTTTCACTAGATACTTTGTTGTCACTTAAATTCTCTGCTGTGGTAGCTTCTGACTCGTCACTAGCTGGGGTAGATGTGCTGCTGCTGTCTGAGGATATGGATGCGTTTTCATCCTGTTCATGTGCAATGGTTGTGGCTTCTGTGGAGCCAGCTGGTTCAGCATCAGTGGAAGGTCTTGATTCATTACTGGATGCTTCGGTGGTGCTTTGTGGAATAGTAGTGCTTGTGGATTCACTGGAAACTGCTACCAAGTCATTGGGTGACTGAGAAGTTGCGGTCTGTGCACTTGATGATTGAGTTGTTGACGATTCGGAGCTTGAGCTTGTTGCTTCTGAGCTGCTAGAGCTAGACTGTTCTACGGAGGAAAGTGTCGTTTCTTGAGCATCGGATGTTGGTTCTGTGGCGTGCACATCGTCAGCATGGATAGGTTCCTGATTTTGCCCGGTAATTCGTTCAGTAGGCTTTTCATTTTCAGAATCACGTTGAGTTGTAACTTCAATTGAAGGGATAGCTTTTTCGGTGGTCAAAATCTCATTGTGTGAGGTCGTTTCTTTTCCGCTGACGGCGTCCCCGGCGTCATGAACTACAGATGGCGTGGTTTCAACTTCATTTGTGGATGAGTCGTCCGGCACTTGTCCTGTAGGAGTAGGAGGTACAACAGATGATGACCCTAGAACATCCTGTCCTTGGGAAGGAACCTCAGTCACAGCCGGTTGTTCCCCAAGAGATGAAGTTGCTGAGGTGTTATCTTCTGGTGCTGCGGTACTTGAAGCAGCTTGAGAAGTTCCAGCTGGGGCAGCAGATGCGGGTGTCTCTGAAGGTGCTTGCTCGGTTACGTCGTCATGAGATACAGAGGGTGACTCTGATGGCACTTGACCAGTTGTGCCGGCAGGAGCAATAGATGAATCAGATGGCGATTGTTCAGTTGTACCGGAAGGTGCAATTGATGAGGATTCTGATGGTACTTGTCCAGTTGTTCCAGCAGGAGCAACAGAGGATCCAGATGGCGCTTGTTCAGTTGTACCGGAAGGTGCAATTGATGAGGATTCTGATGGTACTTGTCCAGTCGTGCCAGCAGGAGCAACAGATGGCGCTTGTTCAGCTGTACCTGAAGGTGCAATGGATGAAGATTCTGATGGTACTTGTCCAGTCGAGCCAGCAGGAGCAACAGATGATCCAGATGGTGCTTGTTCAGTCGAGCCGGAAGGTGCAATGGATGAAGATTCTGATGGTACTTGTCCAGTTGTGCCAGCAGGAGCAACAGATGAGTCAGATGGCACTTGTTCAGTCGTGTCAGCAGAAGCAATAGATGATGATTCTATTGGTGCTTGTCCACTTGGAACGACAGGAGCTGCAGAAGACGAATCTGACGGTACTTGATTAACTGGGCCGGTAGGGGCCAGAGAGGATGACCCTGCTGGTCCAGTTGTGCCGGCAGGAGAAATGGATGATGATTCTGCTGGTGCTTGTTCAGTTGGTACGGCAGGAGCTACAGAGGACGAATCTGATGGTACTTGTCCTGCTGGTACAGCGGTAGCTACAGAGGATGATTCCGTAGGTAAAGCGGGAGCTACAGATGATGCTACTGATGGTACTTGTTCAGCTGGACCTGATGGAGCAACAGAAGACGATTCTGAGGGTACTTGTTCAAGTGGACCGACGGGAGCTACAGATGATGACACAGGGTGGTCAGCAGGTTTAACTGTTGTTGTAGATGACTGATGAACGATGTCCGATGTAATTCCTGGTTGGACCGTCGTTGCGTTATCACGGTGTAGAGGCATCACAGGAATGATTTGGTTTTTGTCGTCTTGATTTGGGATAATTACCATATGTCCTTCAGTTGTGTCAACGACAAATGTAGGCTTACTTGTGCTGGACCCTTCTTCGCCAACTCTGTCGTTGATATCATCGTGTGCTGGAGAGACGACTTTGTTTGGACCCTCCGAGGAAGCAGTTGTTGCTTCAGCGATTACGGAAGACGGTGTTTCTGACGAGGATGAAGCACCTGGAGCAACTGATGGGCCTTGATCAGATGAGTCGGAACTGTCGGAAGTACCTTGTGAAGATTCTGAAGTACCCTGAGAAGGAAGTTCAGTTCCTGCAGGTGAAGCTTCCGAGGTTCCTTGGGCAGGAGATTGTGTGATTCCAGATGGAGCTTCAGAAGTTGCTTCGTGTGGGAGTCCAGAAATTCCATTGGGTTGTTCTGTATCATCATGGGCCGGAATTTCAGTCAATCCTGCTGATGGAAGCTCAGATGAACCAACAACCGGAAGTTCAGTCAAACCTGATGAAGGGCGTTCAGTGGATCCAGCTTGTGGGATTCCAGTTGAACTTGTAGATGGTCGTCCAGAAGTTCCTGCCGGGGTTTCCGAGGGTAAACTTCCTGGCATCTCAGTCAACCCTTCAGTCGGAAGTTCAGTGGTTCCTTGAGCTTCGATACCAGAAGGAGTGGCTTTGGACGTCGACAGTGGTGGAAGTTCGGATGTTCCGTGAGCCTGCTGTTGTTCATCTCGGATTGGAAGTACCGTTGTTTCAACAACATCATGTGCTGGAAGTTCGGTCAATCCAATAGCTGGATGCTCGGTCAGTCCAGCTGGAGGGAATTCAGTTCCTGAGCCCGGTTCAGTTGATCCTATGGATGGAACTTCAGTAAGTCCAGGGGAAGGAAGCTCAGTTGATCCAATGGATGGACGCTCTGTGGATAGGCCAGAGGGCAGTTCAGTCACTCCAGCAGACGGACGGTCTGCGGATACGCCAGAGGGTAGTTTAGTCACACCCGCGGATGGAGATTCTGTTGATCCGGCAGGTGGAAGTTCAGTTACTCCAGCAGAGGGAATTTCGGTTGGTCCAGCAGGTGGGGTTTCTGTTGATCCTGCTGATGGAAGTTCTGTTACTCCAGCGGATGGACTTTCGCTTGATACAGAAGGTGAAAGGTCAGTCACTCCTACAGATGGACTTTCGGTTCCAGCAGATGGAAGTTCAGTTGCTCCGGCGGATGGACTTTCACTTGATACAGATTGTGGAAGTTCAGTTACTCTGGTGGATGGACTTTCCGTTGATCCAGCAGATGGCAGTTCAGATACTCCAGCGGATGGACTTTTACTTGATCCAGCAGAGGGTAGTTCAGTTACTCCTGCGGATGGGCTTTCTGTTGTTCCAGCAGCCGGTACTTCAGTTACTCCTGCGGATGGAATTCCCGTTGATCCGGCAGATGGAAGTTCAGTTACTCCTATGGAGGGACTTTCGCTTGATCCAGCAGATGGAAGTTCAGTTAATCCAGCGGATGGACGCTCTGTAGATCCGGGTGAAAATAGTTCAGTTGTTCCTTGCGCTTGTACAGTTGCTGCAGCAGGAATTTCGGAAGTTACTTTTGATGGTCCAGAAGTTACACCAACGGGAAGTTCAGTTGCATCTGCTGCATCATCATGAGCAGGACGTTCAGTGGATCCGGCCGAAGGCAATTCTGTACTTCCTTGAGCTGATGGTCCAGAAGTTTCATTTGTTGATGGTTCCGAAGCACCCTGAGAAATACTATCAGGAGATTGTCCAGGCGTTAAAGTAGTTTCGTCAACATCAGCACCGGGAGTCAAGGTTGTAGGAATGATTCTTTCGGTGGCAACACTTGAGGCTGCAGTGTCTTCTGAAACCGTGGTCGTAGATGGAGTAACAGCTGGTGAGGCAGAGTGACCTTCGTCTTGTACATGCCCTGATGGTACGGTTGTAACATCGATGTCTACAGCTGTAGTAGTGTCTTCATTTGCTTGGGTGGCGGAACTGTCGGAACTAGGCTTTTGTGATTCATCTCTCTGGGTACTTGAAGATACTCCGGATGGCAAGGTTGTGGCAGTATCAGTAGAACTGGCAGATGGAATGGTAGTATGGTTGTAGTCGGGGTCCGATGAATCATCGTGAATGGGTAATTCAGTGGAAGGTACGCGATCGGTCGAGACTACACTTTCTTGTGGCATAGTAGTCTCCGCAGCTGACGATGAGACGCGAGATGGTGCTGTTGTTGCCTCTTTCTCTTCAACGGTAGTTGTACCTGCTGGCTCGTCTTGCAAAGAGGGACTGGTACCTGCAGGTTCTTCAGGTTTAGATGCTGAACTTACTGTTGTTTGTGACTCAGGGCCCTCTTGTTCAGTGGATGATTCAGTGCTTGAAATAATGTTCTCACTGGAGGATGAGGAAGACGTAGTCGAACTTGGTGAAGAACTGCTGCTGCTGCCAATTCTGTCAGTTACGTCTTCAATTTCATTTGGACCAGTTGAACTAGCTTCCGTTGTTTGGCTTGATTGGGACCCACTGGTTGAAATTGACACTAAGCTAGCAACGGTCGTGCGACTTCCGTCATCGGCACTGGGTTCGATTCTTTGTGTGGTCATGTCAATAACGGCATCCGAACCTGGTGGAACCCCCCCACTAACAAGTGGAGACTCTGTTGTTTGATGTCCCTCATCGCCGATCTCATTTGGAGCAGTGTTTCCTCCTTGGGTAGTTTGATCTTGCACTGGATGTTCTGTATGTGATGCGTCAGTATCCTCAATTCCATTGGGAGTAGATCCAGTCAACTCATTGGTTGCGTCCGAAGCATTAGATTCGCTAGGTGAGGTAGTGGAAGAAGACACGATAACTACAGGATTTGTGGTTTGCTGGGCGTCGGGTTCGTCCTGATGTTGATCAACGTGTGACTCGGGAGTAGTCGTGAGAACCATCTCGGTGAATGTACCTTGGGTAGTATTTCTTTGTTCCAGGGGTTCAGGTTGTTTAGCTGCACCTACTCCAGCAACTGCCGAAGCATTTCCAACTTTTTCAGATATTTCATCTGGGCTACCAGGTCTCAAAGTAGTTTCAATTTCATTTCCCGAGGGTTGAGCTGTACTACTAGAAACAAGGCTTGCTGGTCCACTGGTTGATGCTTCATCATGGGCAACATTTTCGGGAAGATTGGTTTGTGAGGACGTTGATTCAGTGGAAGTAGCTCCAATGTGAACTTCCGAAGGTTCGGATGTAACTAAAACTGGAATCTTCGATTCTTCCGTAGCATCAACTTGCTGAGTTACTCCTACATGGATTCCTGAAGGTTCAGTTGCACTGTCATCCTGGGCTGGAACGGACACAGTGGACGCAGGTCCCCCTGAGCTCAAATCACCACCTGGTACAGTAGCTCCAATTTCAGTGGCCGTGACATCAGGAGATTGGCTTGTCTGGCCTGATTGAGATTGTTGGTCTTCCACCAGAGCTGGTAAGGTCGTCTGATCCGGAAGTGATACCTTCACACTAATTGTTGTAGCATCCCCAAAAAGTTCCTCCGCGGTAGTATCTCCCGCTGCAATTGAGCTTGCAGTCGAACTTGATGATCCCTGAGTGGAGGTAGGTTTTTGAGAAACCAGAGCTTCCGCTGTAGTTTGTTCCACCTCGTCATGGGAAACGCCCGGTATGGTCACCATGGATTGGATTGTGGTCTGATCCTCCAGTTGTTGACCTCCATCCGTTTCTAAAATCATCAAATTTATCTATGTCAATTTTGGAAAATATTTTCAGAAAAAGCCACAGAATATAGGGATATAGCTGAAGGAAGCACTTATGACAGATTTATTAAGGCATGAGTACTTCTTGCATATTAATGCATTTGGTTAGCGATAAACAATAGTACAATCTTCTGTACTATGACTTTAGAAATAGAGAAATAGTAATAGCAACACAGGAATTCTCTAGAAAGTTTATACATACGTATATAAAAAAAAGAGGGAAAAGAACAAAAAAGGAGCCTACGTTTACAAGGAACAGAGAAACAAGAATTTTATAGTCAAGTATATTTAAGTACATACGAAGAAATGAAGAATTCCGTTACAGTGACAAAAGGAACAAACATGTATGTCCTGTTCACTCTCAACATATAGGAGGATGAAACTGAGACAGTCTATTACAGTGTGTTATTTTGAAAACAAACAGATATACATAATCACACACACGACAGATCAAATATCCACAATAAACCATGGATTTTTCAACTATACATAAAAAAGTTACTCCGCAATCCACAAATGAAATTAAATGTATGCAGACGTTAGGTAAAAAAAAATATTAATATAGAGTGGTAAACAGAGGACAAGAGTGATAGTATAAAAAATAGAGGAAGAGAAAACAGAGACAGCAACTAAAAAGGTAGATTTGTCTGCATAATGCATTGATAATTTACCATTGTTATGCAAGTTAAATTTCCTATCCTGCCTGGAGCCATCTGAAAACGAGAAGGTAGAAGAAATTCGGGCAATAACCAACCAACCAACACTTCATTCCAAACTGTCGTATACTGCTAAAAAAATCGTACTGAATCCAACACAGAGAGGCACAATAAAGGAGAGATGAAGAGAAGAAGGGACGAAATTACATCAATTCGATAGAGATGCAAGGATTATATAGTTATCAATTATATATGTGCTTTAAATATTATTGTCACATATGGAGTCAAATTCAAAAAACATGATATTTCTCTACATCAACTACATGAATTTAATTACAAGGTAATTATATAAAAAAAAAAAAAGGTAAACCTGAATGGAAAAAAAGACAGTGGTATAGTGGAAGAAGAAGAAGTACATACATTATAGAAGAAGAGTTCAATCAAACCATTGCTTTTCAAAAGATAAACTTACGGCATGCATATTTTTCCGGACAGCAAAGACCAGCTCGGGGTGGAATGGCTGTGCAATTTCCTCCTTCATTTTCCAATGGACTTCCACATTCTTGCACGGCACACACAATCTAAATAATATTTTTACATTAATGGTCTGTAGTACATATATATAGGATCTCTCTCCGTATCTATCCATATCTCTATATCTTGCCACTTAATTAAAATACAGGAGGTTTTTTCCTTAGTTGTATGTATATAAGATAGGAACGAGGAGGATCTGCTTTCTTTTCACAGGGAAAAATTCTAGTTGGCGCCTTCCTGAAACTCAGTTATTTAGCCTAGATTCAGGATGTATATCAAGGGAATAATAATAGCGGATAGTGATTGCTTGTCAACCTATTGTATTCATTTCTTTGATGATGGTGGAGTGCATTGAGAAGGTATAGATACACAGCAGGTGTGGGCTTTGGCTGAGGAATTTTGCATGGAATTAGTATCATCATTTACATTGTATTCTAATATATTGTGAATATGTAGTAGGTTCATATATTTAAAAAGAAAAGGCTTTTTTATAAATTGAACCCAAGGGTTGAGAAAGAAAAGGTGTTACATACATCTCCTCTCATGCAGTAGCAATGATTACAAGCATCTTCTTCAGGGCTGGGAATTTGCGAGCCATCCGCGTAGTACTGACCATCTCGGATACAACCTCCTGGCTGTGGGGTAGAAGACACAGCACCGAAGATGCTCGAGATTGTTGTACTAATTAAATTTCCTAGTCCGGGTGCAGTAGTCGTTTCAATTTCCAAGGGAGCATCACATTGATATCTCACAGGGCAACAGACTCCAGGCTCAAAAATGGGCTTGCAACCCTCCACATGAAGGATACACTCTTGCATGACACAAGCAGTACGATTGCGAATACAATAGCAGAGTTCACATGGTTTACGAGGGTCGGATGCAACCTGAGCTCCATCAGCATAATATTTACCGTCCATCTCACAGCCTCTCTCTTCAAGAGCAACTTCTGAGGAAGGTACAGTAGCTACGGTAGTCGTGGATGTCGTCGTCACCATTGCCGATGGAGTGACGAGAGACACGGGGACTGGAGCCACAATGTGAAAAAAATACCATTTTAAAACAAGGCTCAATTCAAAACTTGTATATAGACACTTGCATTTTTCCATATTGATTTACTACACACTATCTGTCACAATAACAATGACCGGTTACTTTTCTTCTTGAATTAATATATATATATATATATACTAAATAGTTGGTATACACATATAGTAGCATCTGCTGTCAAATCATTCCCATATAGATGTAAAGGAATATAACATATAAGCTTGACCTTCGTGCATTGATTCCATTTTAAGAAGATGAGTGCTTTAAAAAAAGCCTCTCCAAAACGTATGTATATTGATTACCATTAAGATTTCTTAGAAATTTCTATGGTTGTAGAATAGATAAAGGGAATGGGATCCTCATGTCAGGGTATTTATCCTCATATTTTTGCAATGTAATAATAAATTGATTGAAGTATATATGAGAGGGAAAAAAATCAGCTGGTAATTTTTCAGGAGGATATTACATTATACAATGAGAGTCTCCTTGTGATAATCAAGAGGAGATTGAGCGTGTGAAAACTTTTTCAATTGACATAAATGATGTGCGTCCGTTAAGTAGCAGTTTTGCCAAATAAACCGTGACTTAATTATCAATCGATTGTGGAGAGATTTGAGGAGATGGTGTATATCTATATACGCAAGGGGATGATCAGAGTCAATCAAAAAGGTTTCTGTTCATGACTCAGAGGTCGATATACTATTGGAGAGGAAAAGATTTTTACACATAAGAAAGCACGGAAGGAGAGGGATAAACAGATAAGTTTTGCGTGAGAGGAGAAGAAAAAAGGCTAAGCTTCTTCTTCTTCTCCTTCTTGTCCAGTTTTTGGTGAACTTTTGCTGAAGAAACTGTGAGGTTGGAGGGAGTCGGACGATTGAGGATAATATACAAGACACAATTTATTGTTTAATATTCTCATTTATGACTACCACTTGAACTCCTCTCTTCACAATTAGCTGTGAAGATTATCATGATAAGGATCTGACAACAAAGGGATTTTGAGGGATAAATACACAAGCTACTTATGACATATCCATATAAAAGTGTATGTGTACTTACCTTGAGGACAAGTAATGACAGGACAGCATTGATCTGGCTTTTTCTCAATGGTACAGTCCTGACCAATCGGCTTAGTAAAGGGACAGACCCGGAGATAACACATGAGCATGGAGTTGTGACAGGTGCAGTTCAGACATGGTTCATTCGTCAAAATACGATCGCCCTCTCCATAGTGATTGAACATATAATAGCAGCCACCTTGAAAAAATCCAACAACAGAGAACATGATTCCATCAGCAGTTCATTTCAGTTGTCTGTCATAAAACGATAGAATTCTTTTCTCCAACATCGTCTCAAACCGGTCCTTTCCCTTTTTGCTCTTCTTCTTCTCCTTCTTCTGCTTCTTATTCTACCCTACACCAATCCCATTGTTGCCGGTAGGTTTTTCTTTTATATAATCTACAGTGACCAGAGAGGATGCATGCCAAAAACTTCTTGGCTCCTTCCTCATTTTCTTCTCAGACAATTCTCTCTCTCTCTCACACACACACACACACACACACACAAGCCCGCATGGTCTTCTCAAATTTTTCAAACCAGACACATTGAAGTCACAGACAAAAGTCAAGTGTAAAAGTGTAAGGAGGATTGCAATTTAATGAATGCACTGGTAACATCTATAGAAGCTTTATCTTGATGATTTCTACCAAGCGACACTTCCCTTTTCAACCCTTATGAAGAAGTAGCGAGTGACGCAACAATAGTTTATGAAGAACTCATCAAAAATCTAGAATACATAGAGGAGATAGGTGTGATTGAGCATTTATGCAACCTCTTGGAGGCAATTCATGGAAAGTACAATAGAGCTGACCACTACAGCCTAGGTCTGTTGCTGGGTGCTTGGTGTGCATCACTGACAACGTCATGTCACTCACTGTCTTTTGTACAGTTATATTATTACATTACATTAGTATAATGACTCAGGAGAAGTTGTCGAGTTGAAATGCCAACTCAACAAGCGAGTTCAAATTAAAAAGAATCCCGTCTTCACGGCTCCCCTTTCACCTTACCCATACTCCTCTCTCTCTCTCTCCTATACTATCCTTCCCTCCTCATACCCTCACCGTTCCTTCAATTTTACAAATTACCTCTACATTAAGTCAATCAGCCTCTACTTCCTTTGGCCTGTCTAACCGTATATAAAATATGAGAGTCTGGGAGAGAGATGAGTGGTAATGAATTCATCCCTAGTTTTTTTCTATTCTCTACATACTTTGTGACATTAATCTCTTTTCGTCTTGAGGGATCAAATTATTTTCGCTCTGTAGATACGTAGCCAAATTTATTTTCAACTCCCTACACGTATATTTAGAGCTCACGGTAATATTGAGACTTGAGAGGGATGGAGCAAGTTTAAGATAGGAGAATTACCTTGATAGGATTTATACCATTACAAAAGAATCTAGGATAATTGCATCTCTCTCCTATGGACTCAGAGTATTTAGAGGAGGACAGGATCAAAGAAAGGGAAATGCAATTGAGAGCTAGACGTGCTGGAATTCTCAATTTTTTTCCTACCTTTGCGGAAACTTTGAGAAAAAAATGGTTAAATCATATAATAGGTAATCCCACATCAGCCTACAAATCCAAGTAACTTTATGTAAGAGAAATGTGGTGGTGGTTGCTTCTTTAGCTACTACATACATATGTACTATGGGGCAATGGTAGGATTTTGAGATTCTTGTAGGAATGCTGGTAGGGGGAAAAAAAGTTTTCTATATTTATAAAGTACGAGAAAATCAGAGATACTCTCGCTATTGACAGTCGTCAGGACTCGAATCACATGTTTGGAATGTCATTAGAATCATTAGGTTGAACGAGCGAGGAGAATTTCTACGTAAACATGACTAAGAATATGGAGTGATTGCACGTTCAATGGCAAAAATATATACTTAATACGTGTTCCTCTCCACCTGAGAATTAAATTGTCTGGACAAGCTTCAATGATGGATCCTTTCCAGTTGAATAAACCTCAGGAAATTAGAATGGTGAATTTCTATCCACGCTCAATCCAATTTGGTGACCTTAATAGCAATTACTAGCATATAAAGTGCTTCCAAGTATTACCAGCAATATTGTGGTGATCGCTTTGGCTTTCACAGCATTTATCTATATATTCTATATAGAGAAGCTCACCAAATGCGTACATGCTTATCCTCACATTCCTTCTTATTACAGATGATCACTTTTTCCTGTCAACAACTTGTAGAATCCTAGGGACTTTTATTATTTCTTATTATTATGACTCCTCTCTCTCTGTATAGCTCTATACCTCCTTCCTGTCCTCAACAACTCAAACCGCTTGCCGTTCTTGCTTCTATAATAATTCCTTCTGAAATTCCTCCCTCCTCTCACACCCTATTTACTTTAATTGCTCCTTTTTGCTCGACTTTTCTATCCCCTATAATGTTACTCGCACCATACGCACACAATACAAACACTATAAAAATAACAAGTGTTTGTATAGCTATGTATCATTATTGTCTCTATACTATTTTTTTGCTCTAGCACTTGCTGTGCTGACAGAATTAAAACCTCGTTATTACATAATTACAGGAGTGCATGAAGCTGCGTTGTAGTTGTAGATGAGTTCCACATGAAGAATAAGAGAGTAGGGATAGTAGGGGGAGTCCGCGGCATAGTCATAAAATTACCTTGAGAGAGACAATGAGCTATCTCTCTAATAATAATTATGTTCAGTTATCTCTAAACAGGTAATGTATTATTCCCTCATTCGAATATCCCATACCTTGTTGATATGATTTTTTTCCCTCGCTCATTTTTTCCCACCCAAACATTGAACTTGTCCGAGTGAGCCAGACTACCAATGGCAACACCCTACACAGATGCATTTATTGTAATTAATTAAATAGAACAATTTCCTCCCCGTCCACCTGTCAAACTTTTCCTGTCTCTATTAATTATACTCCCATTTAAAAAAAAAATAAAAAATCATTATTCAATATCAATGACATCAATCGAAGTCAAAGGAATAAATTATTATGAATGGTATACGTGAGAAAATCTAAAGCAAATATCAATTGTAAATCAAAATCCAATGAGTAGAAAAAAAGGAGAGCAAAAAATTGACATGAATTCATTCATGTCTCTTTTGCAGCTGTATAGGTAGATATAGACTGGAGAAAGAGAACTGGGAGCATCCAGCCAGTCAGTCAAGATGTAGAGAATTATTATTTTGTTAGCGTAAAAATGGTTTGCTTCAATGACGGTGGGATGGTGTGTCAGTTTGAGAGATGTTGGATCCAAGTGAGAATATTATATTTCTTCTTTCATCTTACCTTCAACATCATCATCTTCAATAGCCGGAGCTGAAAATTAACAAAAGAAAAAATAATTACATCATTGAGTTCCGCTAGGCCTTAGGATGGAAGAATGTTAATTTCAAATAATGTTTTGTAGAATATTAATAAATAATAATAATAATAATAATAATAAATATAAGCTAAAATCGTTGTGTTTTGTTTTCAACGTGTATGTTCCTATACATGTATCTGTACCATGGACGAGTGCATGTGTATAAGTGTGTATTTGCATATTAAATGCCCCATTTGTATTCCAAACGAGGAAGGACTGAAGGACAGGAAGGTATTCCGAGGTTCGGGTTCGCATGATCTTCATCATTAGTAAATGTAGAGAGTATCCATAAAAAAGATGCTTCTTCATGCAGTCAAGCCAGCCTTGCACGAACATATTTATTTACACTTGAAACATGCAAGTTTATGCGGGGGTACGGTACAGCGCGCAAGCACATCTCCATATACCGTACCTTAAGGAAATATATATTATGTACCTAAGCTCTCAGTGATATAAAAACCATTTCCCTTCAACATCATCTCATCAGCGTATGCTAAAAAGTTTGAGTAATATGTGGCTCACTTATTCCTTTATTTATACAATACACAGACACACTAAGTTGAAATAACATATGCTAACAATGCATAAATAATATGAAAAACAACAATAATTGTTTAGCATAGCTGCGTAACCGTGCTATGAGACTATTTGTTGTGGACACTACTTGATTTCGAGACAATTATTGCTCCGCTAATAACTTACACCGCAACCATTACATCCACACCATTCAAAGACGACATTCAGAAGAGCCTTATAGTGTATACAGTAACGGCTTCAAGGAAGAATCTCGTCCTCTCCAAAAGCAGCACATTTTACTAGAGCAGTAAATGAAAACTTGCACTTTTACCTCTCAATTGCCTCCTGATTAATAATACACTAAGGCCCTGTACAAAAGACTATAGAACGGGATTCCCTTCGGTAATACAATTAGCCTTCAAGTTGAAGTTAGCAGGACTTTGCAAAATAGTTTCAATCCTTGACTGTTCTATACAAGTAATCTCCGATGATTCAACTTTGCTTGAAATAAATTACTTATAGCACCTTCTTCCCATCAAGTTCCATAGGATAAATGTATGTAGGGGAGAGCTGATGCTGTCTTTGTTGTTCATATTCTATTCTGCCCTCATAAAATATAATGGGAGAGATGTTTTTGATTTTACTAGTTTCGAGCAGACATTAACCTTCTGGTAGGGATGTGTTCGAACCATGTCTAATTTTAAGAGATGCTGATGCAGAAAAAAGTAATTTTGATAAGTTTTACCCAGCAAAATGCCCATAGGAGTTATCTCATGTGCAGATTTATTCCACTTCCTTAATATTAAATTCCACAGGATATTTATGATGCAGAAGTTCCTGTCTTAAATAATCCTTAGCCTTTAGCCCATAACAATATGAATGCAAACACATTCAAGTTATTCTCTCTCTCTCTCTCTCTCTCTCTGCCTCTTATGGTTCTTAAACTACGTGAGTAATTGCAGTAATAATAGATAAGATTATCAATTTCCAACCACCATGACGTTGATGGGCTGAGAGGAGTGAATCATTGGATGGAGAAGGCATTGGTTTTTCAATTTGATCAAGCTAGCACATAGCACATCCTACTATACATTATACACTATATAGACGATGTTGTATAATGTAGCTTTTTGTAGAGACTACAAAAAAGCAGAATTTCCCCAAAAACTCCATTGTTTTTTCTATATAGGAAGGTGGGTCAGGTGCAATAGCACTCATCAGAGATTAAGAACCTGTTAAATCCCTCCTTTACCTTCACCCATGAAAAGGTTCTGGAACCCACAACTTGTTACATATTTTCATTACAACAACCTTTTGTAGCACTTACTGTTTGAATGCACCTGCTAAAAAAAACTCACTCCGGTTGTAGATATAAATATGATTTGTATGACGATACATACAAAAGATTGCAATTCATCATGTTCCTCTTCAGGGAAACGCACCATCAAAAAGTGAAATGCACCTTATTATGTTGATGTGTGAAAACTTGGGAGAGGATTTATTGTTGTCAAGTTTTTGCAGTTTCTGCACTGATGCTGCAACAGATAGTGTTACGTTACTCACGGAGGAGACTCACATATTTTGACCATTATATCATTTTTCATAGTAGATACTAGTAGTTGTTGGTTTTCCACACTCACTCACTCACTCCCTCCCTATATATTTACCATACACTCTTTTTTGAGTGGATAATAAAGTATTTTTTGAAACACAGTATTTTTTTATTCCTTTACCACGTTTTTATGTCCCCCTATTTTTAAGGTAAAGAAAAAAAGGCCTGTAGAAATATGACGAGCTGAAAGAGTAAAGGTATAAGCTGCTAATTTCGTGCAAAGGATTTGCTCACTGGAAGGCACATCAACTCACCTTGATTTCGCAAAGCCTACACAGTACCAATGGAATGGAATGTGAGTTAGCAAATAATAATATCAAGGTATATGATTATCCTTATAAATTAATTTAATAAATTGATTAAATGGGAGGGATGAGCATCGTTGCTATTGAAACTATTGAAAGCTGCCACTTTTACACTTTGCATAATGCAATATAATATGCATAATCTTCATAAATCTAAATTATAAGTTCTTCAATAGGTTGATTGAGAAAAATATGTATATAAAGATATTGTAGTGGAGGGAAGAGCCCTATATGGTATTGGTATGGATTAAGTGAAAATAAATTTGCTCATTTAAGAATTTGACAAAAGATATATGTTTGGTAAAATGAATGGAGTATGAATTACGTATATTCTAATGAGAGAGTATCTTTTCCATAGTTAAGGAATGCATGCGTGTACCTTGACATTGAAAATGTATGATTCGATACGTGAAAGTTTGTTTTACTGTTGAAGTTTTATAGAAAAGGTGTGTGTGTGTGTTAAGTAACCACGAGTTCGTTTCTGTCGTATATGTAACTGAGTGAGTGAGAGAAGGTAATAGCCATTTCCCAGCAGGCAATTTACAGTGCATTATACTACTTGAGGCCAAGCTAATGATGATAATGGTGGTTGGTTGTTGGTCGGCGGTAGATATATATTCTATGTTCCCCAGTGGTTTTGTATTAGCGGCGATGGCGGTCGTGAGTGACTGACCATTCCATTATTAGAAGCCCTTTAAGTATCTTTTCCTAACTGTACTCATTACAAAAGGATTCTCCTTGTCCATCAAATTGACGAACGATTTTTTCTTGCCTCAATGCGAATGTCATTCTTTCGTTCCTCATCCTACATATATAAATCCCTTGTGGGTATTTTACTTTACCTCCTGAACAGGAAGAAGAACTTGAAGAAGAAAATTTCATATCAAACATAACATTACTTTTTCTTCCTTCACACATCTCTCCACATGTACACACACACACACACACACACACATACTGGGATAAACTCCGCTATCATTTCTACACACAAACTATTGTCCAATTTACATACATGGAAGACTCTCTTACTCACATTTCTCTCTCTCTCTCCTAATATTCCTTTCCCCTCAACTCCCCAATATACCATGTAAAGTTTAAAATCCTTATAGGAAAAAAAAACCCAAACTTTTTTGCTTTAATACATGTGCAGTTCCTTCCTAATCAAAATTACAGATAGTCAAGCGTTTATTCAAAAAGGAATATATTTGCACGCTGATGCTCTAGGAAGGATTTAATATTCATTTCATGATGACTAAAGTAATAACGCATTTACAAGGAAATTTTAGCTTTCAGATAATCACAATCGTATAATTCATCGATATCAATGAATGCACGCAGTATGTGTATGTAGATTATATAGAGGAAACATCCTACAGAGAACTCTATCCTTATATATATTCTTATGCTGATCGGAATCCGTTCAAGTCTCAACCATGCAATATGCCATGACAACTTGAAAAACACCCCCCTTAGCACAAATAATAATGATTACTCAAATTACATGGTGGAAGTAACAATAAAGCCTCTAGATATTTTGTTTCCATGTGTGTGAAATAATAATGTGGATCTAACATAATATAAATGCTATTTACTATATACTATACACATATATATGTACATCCCTATGTACACTCCTTATAGCAATAGTTCCACTTGAGTCGGCGTATTATGTAAATATCAGAGGGATATTAGTTAATTATGTATGTATATATGAGAGGATAGCCAGTTGAGCTAGTATGAAGAGATATCAAGTGCAAAAGGTGCTATTTTCCTGGTCCCATATATGTAACAAAGGGAAAAATCTCAAAATATAGCTTCTTTTTCTCCTTAGCCCACCACCAAAAGCCCACGGTCTTGAGTAATCTTTGAGAGAGGGGGAAGTAATAACCGAGGCAGTAAGTGCAACATTCCCATCACCTCATTATGTAAAAACCGTAAACTTAAGCCGGAACCATTTACAACCATTTTTCAACATTTCTCTTCTTTGTCTTTTAAAGTCAATAATGTATGTATTTCTCTTCCCTTCAAGCATCAACAATAACACATAACAACAACAACAACACACACACACACACAGACAAACGAAAAGTAACGAGTCAAAAAAAATAACAAAAGATTTTTTGTAAATCATATTTTACTCTGTAGTAGATATCCATTTACTAGGACGATATTCAGCATTTTCCCAATCATGACATCATTTTCACACTAAATACTCTCACTCCTTCGTGATGGCATAGTAAATAAGTCATATAAATGTACTTGGTAAAAATTTACCGCATTTCTTTTACTACCAGCCAGCGACTGATAGATTATCTATATATTAAATATATATGAATGTTCAAAACTAAAGTCTAATCGACTTGTTACTGTCAAATTCATCCGGGGAGGAAGTCATTGAACAGGTTTTAAATTGAACTTCTTTTCCTATTGTGTTACTATCCATACCTTTCCCATATCAATGATTATATAATATATGTATGCTCTTGACCGCGCCCACCCATCTCTCCACCAACTTACTCATCTTTCCACCAAAACTCAAAAGACGTCAATGTGTTATTGTTGTTCTTGAATAGTAGTAGTAGTATATAAAGCCCAAATAAAAACCCCTTCCTATACACAACTACATACTATATCCACCCCCCTCACACAAAAGCATTATTATATACATCGATAAAATGTAATATTTGAACAACAACTCAAGCTTGTAAATGACAAGTATGTGCCGTTAGACGAAGCTCACTTTGTAGTAAGATTTTTTTATATTGGAAAAATTATTGAGAGAGAGAGAGAGAGAAACAAGGATGAGTTGATGCACATTAATTTCATGTGTAGTATTTTTTATCTTGTTATGAGTAATATTTTATTTCGCATGTACATAATAGGTATAATAAGTCCCTCTAACTGGACCAGATCAGTTTGTATATACGTACTATACACAAGGTAATTTGTACCGAGCTCACGTCACAATTCACAGTAGACTTATTACACTTCTACTTACTACTACTACTAGAGAAAATTACAACAAGACCGCTACTTGCTCTTTCTAAACTTTACAGCTTGAAATTGTTCCAATTGTCTTTTAAATCCTTCGTTCAAGTAATTGGGATGGCCCTGTTGTAAAAACCCACTATATACGTCTCAATCACGAACCTCAAACAAGAATTTATTATCATAGAATGAGGATGGGACAATTTTTTTCCTTTATGGCAATCATTAAAAGCCATTTGATAAAGACTAATAATGCTTTGTGAAATTTTTTACATATAAATATACATGAGTGTACAGTGTGTGTGTGTGTGTGTGTGTGTGTGTGTGTGTGTGTGTATAAGGTTAAGGGGAAAAGTTCCAGGTACATAATAAAAGCTTTTTGCTTTTAACACAAGTTCAAGGAAAATAAAAAAATTTTCTTTGAAAGGGAAGAAAGTGAAGAGATTGGAAGAGTAATAATTAAGACATAATCTATTAGTTTTAACTCAATGATAAGCATCGCTCTTGTATTATAAAAATTGAACGTACAAGGATTCTCAAGGAAAGGAAATAAGCTTCCTGAATTTAAATCCCCACTGATACGGCCATTATATTATATGATGCTCAAACAATAATATCCTACCGAATTTACTCTCTCTCAGTTAAGGACTGTATTTTAAATGGGAAATTAATTGGAAAATTAAAATAAAAACTATCATACTTTTTTCTTCGGCCCCTCATACAAACACACAATTCTTCATTGGAACTCCACTCACTATACATGTATTTTTATGTATACTTGTGTACCTAAGTAATGCCAATGCATGTACGTTCGTGTATATAAGATTGGACACGGGACGGGAATTAAGATTTAAAATGCTAATTTAAACCTATGACATTGACTAAATGTCTGAGGATTTGTGGAAGTATGAGCACAATGAGCAGACTTGGCCAATTCACATATTCACATGGAGCAGGTATTCTTTCGGAGGAACAACGTATATATTATATGAAATGAATGGTGGATTTATTACTCAAGAATTATTCAACATTATGTACAAGTATGGCACATTATATAAACTATATGAGCATGTTAACATGAAAACCCTATAGACACTGGCTCAGCCCCTGTCGTCGATACCCTCAGTATTTTTGAGCCGTAGAAAAGAATGTAAGAATTAATCTCGTGCTTGGGCCAATTACTGTAGAAAATATATAGAGGTGTACGTACAAGATGTAAAGAGGATGGACTAATGCTTCAAGATGTATTTTCCACCGTTTAACTTGTCTTCTGTCAAGTGATTAATGATAAGGAGGAGGAGAGCTGGGATGTAAACGGTGAGAGATAGAGTTTAGTTGTAACTAAATGAACGGTGAATTGCCTCAATATATGCCAAAAATGTAATCAAGACTTTTTTTCCTTCTATAACTATTCAAAACAAAAGCCAGGCTACAACATTTGCGCTTGTTATTGTTAATTTTTTCTTTCTACCGTATAACGTAGTATCTCTCTCTCTCTCTCTATTCTCCGTTTGTTGGCAAACAACAAAGCATATCTTTCATAGAATTCAAACTGTGTGTAGTATAGGACTTCCTTCAAAATAAATGTATGGCTAACTAAGTGGAGCGATTGTTAAAAGCGAGCTCATACTGATGAAAGCATTTATTTACTATCTCATATCTCATCTCCGTCATCATCTCATATCCTTATGTTATTATGGGAAGCCTCAGCTTTATAAACACGCGTCATTATCCTAACTATTGAGAGTGATTAGGATGATTTCAGAATGACTTTGTTTGCTCTTTCTTGGACTCCTCCAAACTAATTCCCATCATATTCCCTTCTCTATATATCCTCTCCTTATTATTAAAAAAAACATATATGGACTTTATCCAGCTATGGAATTTCACCTTTTATTTAAAAAAAAACTTTACTTTTGCAAATAAAAAAAAAGAGGGATAAAAAAGAAGGAAAACGTTTTATCATTATACAGAAAGCCCTACACAAGTTCAATGTTAAGGGCACGAGGAAAAACCTCTAATGCTTTATTAGATATTAGAAGAGTGTGCGCTAAACGCTATTTCATGTTATGCTAACGAGGGTAGAAATATACATATGTGTATGTATGTATGCCAGCAAAGCATGGGACGATGAATTTTCTTTAAAAATGTCATGTGAATAAAAATAGGAAGTTGTCAATTTACATGAGAAAACAAAGATGGTGGGATTGTTAATATTATGGCTAAATATAGATATAGAGCTTGTATATATGTAATATATGCTAACAGGTAAAAATAAAATACATTAACCGAAAAGTTTTTTCCAGAGCTGTTTCATATGTTATTCCATGAAATGTGAAAATCAAGACTAGTAGAGGTATAAGGGGATATTTACAAGCAAGCATGCCGTTGGTGTAACAGGACGCTTTAATGGTTAAACCTCTGTAATTTAACAGGCGTGGTAAAGTACGGGTAATTTGTCTACTTCTCACACAAGAGCTTGGAAATTCTTCCAGAAGAGTTTGAATCCATGCAAAAAGGAGTATGAGAGAAAGAGCGAGAGAGAGAGAGATAGAGAGAGAGTGAGTGAGAGAGAAGCGGACTCTCTCATATAGAAAAAAATTGCCTGTCCAGCGGCAAGGCCACATGGTCTTTTGGTAGTTTGACCACGAATTGAGAAAAAAGAGAACCTCCGGCGATTCCCCGTATGTAACACATCATTCTCAATGACGAAAATCGAGTCAACGAACTTGTTCCTCTTACCATGTTACAGAATTATATTTATTATATTCATCCTCTCTTCATGTTTTACGCCCGTTTACAACCTCTCCCGCTGGCTAACAAAGCAACTATCTTTATACACATTTCTATTATATTAGAAAACCATAGTTTTTTTTGTTACCATCGACATATTTTTCTTTGAAAAAAAAATAAGGCTCCACACATATATATATCAACCTCTTATCTCTCTCCCTACTATTTTAGAAGAGTTACGAGAAGAATCTAATGTAACTTTACCCTCGTTACATTTTTATATTGTACGTATAAGTAACGTCATATGAGATAAATTAGCTAAATTATTATTATTAAACTATTATGTATTCTCTTCCTCAATCTCTTCTTCAGAATCTTTCCATAAGGTTAATGCAGTAACGACATCCCCGCTTTGTCTATACTATTTCCACCATCAACCCTTTCTTATTCCCATATAAATTATTACTTTCGCACTATAATCTTTTGATACTATAAGAACCGCACATAAAAAGGCAAGAACCTTTCTTTCACCCCGAACAACAACAAAAAACGAGGAAATGCATTATTTCCTACAAAATTAAAAGTAAATATTTCAATTACTACAATACAAGTAACTGAAAAAAGTGCAGTATTAAAACATGTACATATACCAAATCTCATTACCATTATAGACCTAATTTTTTGGTCACCTGTATACAAAATGCAACGTATGAATTTGAACTACACCTCTACTATAATAAAATACATACTCGTGTAACTTGGCCTAATACAATGAGAGTTTTAATTCCTTATGTGTCCCTAAGGATAATATGTAGATCCAACTAAGCTCCAAGACTTGCGAATGAATTGCAAAAGATGTGGGATACTTGCATTATGTGTATCCTTCTCAACCTATAGATTTCAAAGTATGCCGAAAAGAATGGAATTTTATCATATATAAAGGCTTTTCTTTCTTAAATGGCAAATCGTGGGATGGAGTAATAAAGGCGTGTTGAGTGTTAAGGCTAAAGCTGATTTCTTTTTCCGGCTCCTGATTTGCACTGAATAAATTAAAATAAATTAAGGGCTACCTATTCTTCTACTAGATCTCTCCTCTCTAGAAGCCTTTTTTTAAAAAAAACCCATAGGCATCAAAAATATATGTATGTGATGTACGGGAAGAGTAAAAGGCCTCGTATATAAGAATACCTAGCAATTAGAAATTGGAAAGTCATGGAGGTAAAAAGTATTGAAAAAAAACAACATTATTCAAGGATGTTCATACATTTACCATGTGAATGCATATTTTTAGAGTCAATGAGTTCGGAGCTTCGTGCCGGCTTTTAGATAACTATGTGGTTATAAAGTACTAAAAAACTATGTATGAATAGGAATATCATAGAAAATATGATCTGTTTACAATTAAGTGTTATGTAGAGAGATGTAAATAGGTATAAGGAGGATGATGATAAGCTCAAGAATGAGGACCGATCCAATAATATGATCAGATATTATCTAAGTTTTCCTCTTGACTCATCTGCTCTGGCGTGAGAAGTCCAAGTAATATTACAAGATACTTGAGAGAATTTACATATGAGGTATGGTAGAGGTAACTAAGGAGCAAGGTTTCTTCCTTCTTCTCTCACCATGCCAAATACATATGTTCCTTTTGATTTGAACAATTTCAGAGAACATAATTAAAACAAGTTTTACTGCAGCAGTGAAAAATGGAAAACTTGCAATTAAAATAATGGGTTCATGGCAGAAAGTGAAAGATTTTTTTTATATTATTTTAAAATTTCATTATCATCCTCCTTCCCATCCAACAACAACAACAATAAAAATACTCACTTTTCCTTTTGCTCCAAGCCATATCATATTAGATATAAAATGGTAGTTCAGGTTTTTTTTTTTAAAATTCTCGTTCAAATCAAATGGTAAAATATTTTTACTGTGATACAGAAAACTCTATATGCAATTTTTTTTAAAGAAAAAAACAGGGCTAATACTAATAATACATATGTAGAAAATCTCATAAATTACGTAGGAGAAAGGTAAAGTAAAATGGGGTGCTCTCCTTACACGGGCCTGTGGTGAAAAATTCTCAACTAAAAATTACCAGACTTGGGAGAGAAACAAGTACATTTTTACAGTAATCATTTTTTTAAATGTCAATGCCAAGCCTGAGAATTTTGGAAACAGTAAAATTTCCAGCAGGAAAAAAATATTACCCTAACTTAGATAGTATATTATAGTTGTTGTGGTGGTGTGTAATATACTAAAAGGAAAACATTAATGATTTTTTACGGAAAAATCTTAGAGGAGGGAAACAGTTTGAAAATAACCCTCAAAACAACAAAATGTTGACTTTTTACTTCAACCTTATTTCTACACGTAGCTACATACACAGAAACAGACGTACGTAATATTTTGTTGCAAAAAACTCACATACTACGTGTCATTTCCTCCTTATCTTCTCCTCACTATAGTACTTTACATCCTCCCATGTACAATTTATATACATGACCGATACAAGCTCAAGATAGTTTTACTCTGTCCTTCTTGAAGCGGACGTATTTTTAGTGGCACCTTCTATTTTAGCCACAATCAGCTATACTTTGTACAGAAACATTCTCATACTCACAGACATACACACGCTCATTTAACAATACATACTCACCATGGAAAAAAATAGATACCTATAAATAAAAACAAATATTATTCTCTTTGGGAACTACCACCAACCACCACATTCAACCTGAGTGAGCCTGTCAAGCATAAAATGGATAATACCGGAAACAATGCTTTTTTCCCTTTGCCAATGAGAGCTAAAAAGAGTAATGTTAAGTAGAAAAGTAGAGTTGTTATGTAAGTACAAGGGGAAAAATCAGAAAAAGTTTCCCTGCCAAGTAGTAAAATATTTATAAAGACGTGTGAGACCTGTCAGAATTCATAAAGGAGAGTGAACGCCTGTAGTTTAATAATAATCACAATTTAAATCAACAAAAAGTTATATATTTCTTCCGTTTCTCTCTCTCTCTCTCTCACATATTATGTAATTTTTAAACAGCTTTATATATATATATATATATATATATATATATATATATATATATATATATATATATAATGTTCTGGACTATACACGACCTGACCTTTTATGTCAAAAAATCAAGACTATTTTCTTACATCCTTAACCATGCACAGTACATTGTCATATGGCCTAACCAAGTACCATTGTACTGTTCCTGCAAGTATTGTAGCTCTCGCATAAAAAAATCATACGGTTGAGAAAGGTCCGAAACCCATGGTACTGGCCCTGCACTACAACATCCATGTATGTACATTCCATTCTATAATGCTAAAAGTTCCAAGCCAGTCAATGTCCTCACAAAAGTGAACATTAAGAGTGGGAAGCATTTTAGCGTAACTCACTCAGTTTTAAACAAGTTGTATCTATTTTTCCTTTCGGACTTGCTACTTTTTATCTCATTGATGAGGGAAGGAAAGGAAACATTTATCACCTAAGCAGTAGCTCCCATTATTCCATTAGTTACCACTATATAGATAGGTATATATGGGGAGTAATAATAATCATGTGGGAAAAAAAAGAGTAGTCATAAAAATACATGGAATATATCCCATCCTATTCCTTCCTTCCTAAGCTGGAGGTCTGCACAGTATTATATAGCCATTTACCATGCATGGGGAGGGGGAAAGGAGCCAAAAAAAGATAAATACTTGATGCATACATTGCCTCCAACAATCTCTACCAAGAAGAGTAGTAGTAAGTAGTAATTGAGAAGCAGGGAGATATTTTAAGTCAACGGTCCAATCATTAAATTTCCACGGTTGGAATTACACATATAGAATATATACACATCACACAAGAAGAGGAGGCTTCTCAAAAGAAAGAAAAGAGCTTTTTATTAGACAAAACAGGAACACTTTCTGCTCCTCTGTTTATGTAATCTGATAAAAAATATGCCAAAAGCTATATCCATACATATTATTTACTTGAGAGGAGAGCAAACGTTTTAGATTTTCCAAAGTATACGTATAGAGACTACACAGGGGAAAAACCTCTTTGTTATTGACTTTGAGGATTTTAAAATTACTTGAAAAAAAAATCTTTTTTTTTTCATTAAAGGAAGGAAGGAAGTAAAGGAAATGCGTATATAAAATATAAGAAAATATAGGAACTACACATTATAGAAAATCCTTATCTTTATTTTTCAGTGTTAACAGTTGAGAGAGGATAAGTAAGAAATGGGTTGCTGGCACTACTGGCAGTGGTTGAAGCTACTGTTTGCAGTTACTCACTCGATCACTGTATGTAAATCCATGTGAGTGAAATATATATATATGAATGTGTATGTAACTTTTGAGGATTTCGTAGGCTCCGAAGCGTGCAACTATACAGTTGCGGATGAGAATTATTTCACTTAAGTACAAATATATGGTCAAGGTAGAGTTTACTTGAGTAATCGTCTCTTGGATTCATCTCTACATACATAATATGCACATGTAGCTTGTATCTCTTCTTGTATAGTTAATAACTCAAGAGAGGACTTTTGCTTGAGCCATTGTATTCTAATTGTGGATGAATAATTGTGATGGATGTTGCTCTGCATATATGTCTCACTGTTATAGGTGTAGATGTATGTGTGTATGTGTGTGTGTGTGTGTGTGTGTGTGTGTGTGTTGTGTATGTGTGCGGAAGTAAATTTTGAAGAGTGTTTAAGAGGCAGAGCCGTGTAGTGTGTATATGTGGTGTCTTCCTCTTGTCTACTATACAACTTCTACTACTAACAGAGGTGAGATAAATAGCTAGGATAAAGAGATGTAACTTACCACATTGGTTCCGGTCTATGAGCACTCCGAAGAGAATCAGCAGCGCTATGGTTAAGTGATGTAAATTGATTGGTCTCGATGGAGACTTCATACTGACCAGAGTGTTGTCACAGATGGTCGGACCCCCCTCCTTTTTAGGAACGAATGACGTTGATCTCTATGTGACAGTGAAAATAACACACATTTTCTTTTAGATATAACATACTTTTACGTATATACTTACTACGGGAAAAACGGAAATCTTCACTACTACAAAAGCTTGTCTACCGTTCTTCTGGCCATTACCTCTATAATATACATATATGCATATAGTTATGTATATGGATGTATAGTAATATTCTATACTATAAAGTCACTGGAACAAATGAATCAAATTCACACCGCTTATTCCTACACTTATTCTCCTCCTCCTCCTCCGTTTACCATAACAAACTCACAATCAAGAGCAACGGAACAAAATCCACTTCCTCAACGGTCCCAACAAACACACCATTATTTTTTTTCTCATATATTATATCCTAATAATAATTAAGTGTGAAAAAATAAACTTTAGAATATTTTTTTTTTATAGGGATATAAGATTATCAATGTGATAATTGAATAGGTTGATTTTTGTGTATAATTTATATAATAATAATAATTTATTGATGGGTAGTTACTTAATAAATCTATATTGTGTATAGTATAGGATAGCTTGTAAAATATCATAGACTAGAGATTCACAGGCGCAGTCTGAGCAAACACTTGGAAGAGACTGTGAGCTGTCAATTTAGTGTGTCAGAGGATGAGTACAAAGTTTTTCAAAATGACCACATATAAAAATAGAAGAGACCTGATCAAATAGGATGGAGTCTTCTCAGAAGTCTCGCAATTTATGTGTATTAAATTATATATGGAGAATATATGGATGGGGACAAGATCTTATCATTTACTCTCATCATATTATACATAAATCCCTCTGCACTTTCAAAATTCCATTACAAAACATTTGAAATATTATTGTGAAACAATGTACTTGTAGAAGGTGAAAGAATGGGTATAAGGTGACGAAAAGGAAATGGAAAACAGTAAATCCATAGGTCACACATTGGCTCTATAAAAAAAAGAGCTTTCTCACTCAAATGTGACTTGGAGGCTGGGAGAAGTCTAAGAGAAAAAAGTTACACACGTGGTGACAAAAGCTAAAGACTACTTAAATATTTGACCAGTTGAAAGTGTCATGAAGTCAGGCTCAAACACCCAGGGGAGTCTTCCACAATTTTTTCATTTTTAAAACGAGTACAAAAAAACACGTGTGTGTGTGTCTGTGTGAATAAAAAGAGAGAAAAAATTCTCTATTCTCTTTATAACCCTTTTCTTGTCACCTCCTTTGGTCACTCTCGATGTCGTCATTGCTCATAATCAGATCATTCATCATAACATGAGGTTTCATTTTCCTATGGATATAATAAAAATAATAATAATAATAATATCCAAGTTAAAATTAACCATCCTATATTTAGACTACACTCACTCTCATCCCTATACAATACCTTTAGTTCTCTCAAAATCTCTCTCTCTCTCTCTCTCTTCCATTGATGAATTTTTTTTTGTTCCCAAACTTATTCTCACATACATAAGAGAGAGAGAGAGAGAGAAAAAAAACATTATTCCATTACTTAATCATAGCAACAACGAGACAATCTCTCCTATGTAGATCTTTTGTATAGAGGGAAACCCACTAGTCAAATACAATGCTGATATATGGAGACCTCCAGTTTGCAAACAAAAGACATGCAGAGACGAAGAAGAGAAAAAAATAATTCAAAGTTCATGACTTGGGGAGAATCTGAGTAAAAAACCAGAATGGCGTGTATACGCGGATAATAGATAAAGGTAGACGACTCTGATATTTTTGCCTAGGCCAATGCAAAGTTTTGTATTTATTTCATATGTAACAACACATCTCGACTCTAAGTCCTTCCAAGTAAGCTACACTTCGTAGATACTCGTGTCTGTGTTAAAAAGGAAAGCTTACTAATCCCTATATACTGAATTTTCGACCAACTTTTCAATGAATTTTTCATCTTTCCTAGGATTTTCCAACTATCTCATCTCCCTTTACTGTACTGACATACACACATATAAACAAGGCAACTTACATTATTATTTCTTCACTACTATGCAAAAGTACTAGAAATCTCCGTGTGGTTTTGCTCTATCAAAAAGTAGTGGTTGAGGTAACAGGAGTAGAAAAGAGGAAGGACGTATCCGTAAGAATAATTGTGGAGAGAGAGAGAGAGAGAGGAAAAAAAGCCGAGAGGAACATTATATAATGTAGAGGAGGATTCTATTGAGATAAAAGTTTCTTAACGAAGTGGAAGCAGACCGCCACGTGACGACCTTCCATTTCCCCCTACATAAATCTCCCATAGGAAAAATCAAAAATACAACTAGCAAAAAGGATTCCGGTGGTAATAGTGTCAGATGAGTCAAGTATGTAATTCTCCTCCCGCACACACACTCACCTTAAGTTATACGTACGCATTTAGTCTTCTCCGCATGAATTCATAATAAATCACTCAAGTTAGTCATATTTTAATGCCCGTGGTCCACCAAACATATATATATACACATATATATATATGATAGGGAAACGAAGTACAACAATCTCCACTAATTTCTTTTACATACCACATGCCGAGACTCTTTTCCTATCCCTATGTATTCCACCCAATAGGAATTACATACTAAAACTCACCATTTGAAATTCTCAAGTAGCCCTTTAAATATCATTGTAAATCACCAGATAATAATTATTCAAGCTTCCTTCCTTCCTAACAAAAAATGTATGTAAATGAATCTCCCATCTCTCTCTCTCTCTCCCCTTGCCTTGGAAAATTGAGAAAGTTTAATAGTAGAGAAATGTTCGTCGTATACTCCTAAAGTTATGAATGAGAGGGAGGTTAAAAGATAGAAAAAACTTTTTTTTACTGATCAAATCACAGTCATTGAACTTGAATAAATATAAAAGTCAATGTGGAGATTGAAAAGAGGGGAATTTATTGAATTTATAATTATCATGAAAAATCATTAGCATTCATGAATCACATCATTAATTTGCTCCAAGCATTATACCATTACGCACCACAACACTCACTCATTGTAAGAATCCTCCCTTCACCTTTATCCCAATAAGTACATGCATATATGTATGTGTTCCAAAAGCATTGAAATTATATGTAGTCTCAATCCTGAGCAATTAGCATAGTACTCACATATTATATGTGTCTCTGTGTACAGTACATGGACCGGTAAATGTCATCAGAGTCCGTGGGAATACTTTGTATAGAGGTATTACGTAAAATTGCACAAGGATAATAATAACTTTATCGGCATGGAAATTATTATTATCATTTTATATGCTACAACGGCGTCCTATATAATACACAGTATTACACTTTACACACGTCCCTATATACTAATTTCCCTCCTCTACAACTACTACTACTTTCAAATGAAGTGATGCACCTTGCATTTTCAGTCCTTTCAATCTTCTTTTTTACTCTCTATGCTCTTCGCTCTATCCTATATAAAAGACTGTAGTTAGATGTGTATTTAGGTTAAAAGTATAACTAAAAGTGTGTAGAGGCTTGGAGGGCAAGTTTTCCTATATATCCACATTAGCAAAAATACTTGCTGTACATATATGATTAAGGTCAGGAGGCATGAAGTCAATATCAAAAGGAAAAGAGGTGTAGGTTGGAAAGAGAAAGAAGACCTTACTTTTCATCATCTCACTTGTAAGTAGAGTTGTATAAACAGACAGAGAGAGAGGATTCTGGTAGTATATAAAGATTTTTTTCTTTTACCTGAGAAGAGTAGAGTGAGTGAGTGAGTGAGTGAGAGTAGATATAATGTCTGGATAATGTAGTCATCAAGAGTTAGAGAGAGAGAGAGAGAATAAATTGAGAACCGTACACAATGTATGTCTAATCAATTTAATGAGGTGTATGTTTGCTTGAATTTACCAGCTAATATATTTCCCGGTAATTTGTGTACACAGACATCAATTTTAAGTTTCCACATGAGCATGTACAGGCTAAAGTATTACTAGGTACATACTCGGGAGCCAGGATAGTTTGAGGTATTTTGAAGGATCGATTTGAGTTGGGAAAATGTCCCATCAGAGAGATAAGTTGTTCTTCTTAAGGTGGAAGGGGAATAAATCTAAGGTGCTTGCTCACCTTCGGTGAAGTTCTATTGAAAGTACAAAGTTTATCGAGGGAGACAAGTCGTTTGGGAAGAAAAGTTTTACGAGAGAGTAATTTGCTCATGTTAAAATGCTCCCAAGAACTGACATTGAATTGATGAAGAGGAGAGGAATAGATAAAAGTTACAAGTTTTAGATGGGATGCTTATTATATAAAGTTGATCCACACTTGTTTTTCCTCTTCTGGTTTCTTCCCAGAGCATGTATCTTGTCCCCAAGCAAGTGACATTTATACATGATTTATATGAGTAGTTATGTGCGTGTATGGTTAGAGATAGAGAGAGAGAGGGAGAAGAGACAAGGTAAGTGTAATTCCTTAGGGTCAGGAAAAACTGAGGCTAGTTAGGCTCTACCCCAACAAAATTTGTCTGTGGAATTTTTGCAGTAGTAGTGGCAAAAATTCTTGTGGAACATTACAACATAAAGTACATGGCTACTTGAGTTTTGTTCTCATCTTGAAATTTTTATCAGTTGACGTTTTCCTCATGGGCTTTTATTGTGTATGTGTGTGTGTGTATGTATGTACGTATGTGTGTGGTAGTAGCAAGTTTGGTGGAACTTGTCAGAGACTTCCTCGTCCTTTCATTGTTACTTGGAACAAAATACTTTTGCACTTTTACATATCTTTCCCATCCGAGTCTCAATAGAGAGAAACAATGGGATGCTCTCAAGTCATCAACTACATGATAATACATGGAGACCAAATAGCAATCTCCCACTAACTAACTAAGCTATTTCTATCTAATGAATTCAAGGCTCCATCCTCTATTAACCCACGACTTTTTCCTCTCCTATTTTGTATAATAGGTTGAAGGAGAGAGCTAAAAAACCTCAAGAGATAGAGAGAGAGAGAGATGAAGATGAAGAAGGTGAAGAAGAAGAAGAGAAAAAGTTCAAAATGCAAGTTCATCCTTCTAAGAAAAACAAGTTCACTACATATTACATATTGTGAGGATATAATCCTTAATGTAAGTTGTTCAAAATGCGGTTTTAAGTGACATCAACTTTTTCCTCTAATTAATTTTTACAACTCCATACCTAACTGTAGCTTTATTCTTATGGAAATGATGGATAGGAAGAGGGTTGTAAGCAAAAAAGCTTCTTTCCTATATACATTTTACTTAGGAATGCAAATATTTCACTTTTTTTTATTTCATACCTTAAATACTTCTATCAACTCCAAGATAACAAAATTGTTCAGTGCTTTTATTCTTTTTCCCCTCTCAGTAATATATCCATATATATGTATATATGTATATATTTACTATGTAAAGAGCTATCTGTACCAGTTTTCCTGCTCCATACCATTTAATGCAGAGCCATAAGAGTAATAAGTCAGAGCTTAAAAAGTCAGAGTGGGACAGGAGCTAGAGTGAAGAATAAAGTTGGGAGATTCAAGGTAGTAGTAGTAATAGTAGTAGCTATATATCCTGGGATATTTGCACTGGTCTTGCGACTCCCAGACTCTAGTTCATCGATAAGTCATAAAAGTTATTTACAACCCGTATAAATATTGCAAGATGTGTCATTCACCTAAGACGAGGACACCATACCCGCCTGGGCTCTATAGTATAATAATGTTGAGGGAAAAAAAGCAACCTTTATAATCTACGTTTAATTTTTAAAGTCTCTGCTTTGAAAAATAATATTTTCCCCCTTTTTCATTGTTTGCCCATAACACTCTGGATACTACCTACACAACATATGTACTCAAGCTGAGTTGAGTGCGTGTTCGAGGAAAATAATAATTATTATTATTGTCACAGAAAAATAAATCTTGCGGAGAGAAAAAGATTTACACTAAACATGAATATCATCTTTGATGACTACAATATAGAATATACACTGGAGAATATAATATATATAATATTTGGCTATTTAACACTTAGTCGAGAGTATAGTTGTAATAAAATTGGATAAAAAATTACAGCTTTTAGCTAAAAACCTTATAGGGAGAAGAAAAGGGAGATGTGTGTAATGTCTAAGCTGAAAATACAAATTACTCTTTTGATAATAATCATTGAGAAGCTCTGGACGCGGGCCACTATATAGCCTGCCTTTACTACACTAGTACAGCACACACAACGTTTTAGTAAATAAATGGAGAGGTATAGAATATCTATAGAGGTACTTAATGTGGATGGATTCGTGAGATGATGGTGGCCTCCGCATATTAAAAATCGTTAATGTAAGAAGTGTTGAGGATGATCAAAATGTTTATACCGTCTAATTTAGTGAAAAATTGGAAACACGAGGTTTAAATTGCCCGGAGATTTTCGGATAGTTTTTGCTCCTCCGGAAGAATGAGTGAAACCAGTTTGAAGGTCTTCAAAATAAGAGTCCAAATATTCTCTCTTTCTCTATATATTATACTATATGCAGACATTAGTAGAATACAAAAGGTATAACATTCTTTTCTCTCTCTCTCTCTCTCTCTCTCTCGTATATTATTATATGTAATTTTTTGTTGATATCGGAAAAAATTCTCTGTTGGCACCATCAGTTCGATGAACTTTTCTATAAAGTCGAGTATTAGCAAAACCTATAGCTTATGTAAGGGATGTATACATAGGACGTCTCTCTCGGACGTACATCATCTTGCACAACAACAGTCTATGTGCACAAAACACACTAACATTCACTCACTCACTCACACATAAATACCTGTAAACACAAACGTTGTCTTTTACGGCTCTCTCCGTATTAAATCCACCAACTTACTTATATACCCTACTACCAACTATTACTATTACTACCACTACTACTACAACTACTTGCTACTCCTAGACATACAAAACTCTGACTTCACATTCATTCCGTGTAAGTCCTCTCAATTATCATTAAATTTTTCATGTACTACACCAATGACTGTCATTGCAGAAAACTCTGATGATTTCAAGTACCGGATGGAGAACGTACCTCTCGGCCCCAGTCACTCTATATTACTCAGAGAGCTACATGGCTTTTAGTTATATAAGCAACATCTTCACAATCCTGTCTCTCTCTCTCCCTCCTTGACCAGACTTTTCCTATGGTAAAGATTATACAACTGGTCCTTCCTTTTGCTAAACCTAGCCAGAGACAATAATCCTGGCAAAATATCGTGCAAATAACTTATTCAGCCATATACCTTGTTTCTTATTACTGGATGAGTTCTATCCCAACCTATATACTATATAGGTACGTATATTAAAGTATAGCAGAGGAGGGAAGAATGAGACAAGATGAATTTACCATTCTATAGGAGAGAAACATGTAATCATTAGCTCTAGAAAATTCTTTTCTTGTCCTCTCTCTCTCTCTCCCTCAGTCTCTACCCAATGCAATGTGTCATTGGAACTTGGATTGTTCCCTATAGTTTTTCCCTATACGAAATGAAACATACCAATGAAATTATATCGTGATAATATTTGTCGTCTTTTGGTCATTTTTCCAGGAAAGTTCCCTTTATAGAGAGCTTTGAGAGTATTGAGAGAGTTGAATTTTTTTCTTATCCCTTTCCACATCGCACACATCCCTCCCACACGTAAAACTTTCTGTATCTTTACATATCCCCTACCAAGTTCGCTCTTGTGTAAGAAATTAGAAGAGAGAACTCCATTCAACTCAGAAAATCAGCCTCCACGTGCTTTGACACATTCCTGGGAATTAACGAAGCAGAAATTGTGACAATTTCCTAAATCCATAGTGCAAACTGCTCCTGCTACTACTACTGCTACTACTACTACTACTAAAAAACGCTTGCATGTCAATTGACCGAGACCATGAGGATTTTTTATGGCAACTTTGAAACATTACTTATTTAACTTTTATTTGAAGGTGAGGTAATTAAATTAGAGAGAGTGGGAATTTTATGAAACCTATCCTAACTTGTAGGATTAAGTCTTTTACAATTTGTTTATAGTATCTATAGTATGCGGAGAGCTGTAAGAATTAAGATGGTACACAGATAGAAAAAAATTAAAGGGAAAAAGCTGAATAAGAGGGACATTACATGGTATAATTTGCTCCTGATACATTTTACTTTGTGAGAGGATATTATTTTGGGTGATGAAGAATCTAATGTTTGTGTATACTCTTTAAAAGAGCGTAAGGGAGTAAGAAAAGATACAAAGGATTGACTCAAGTAAGTGGATCTTTAGCAGAATTAATGTGACAACGAGGGCTTTATCGTGCAGTCTCACAACAATAAAGAGCGTCTGTTGGTTTTTACAGTCCGAGTAAAAACTTTTTGCTCCTTCCAATGCAATGGCTCACAAGTACTTTGGGTTCTTAAAAAAGACAGGCCAACAAGGAGTATTGGAGAAGATAGGTAAAAGTGTACTTTTCAGCCGTAGAAATATATACAAAGGGCCGTATAAATGGCTATCGTTGGCTTGGTTGTTGTTAAGCCTAATTTTTTCTGATTCTTCAATTACTTTCGTTCAACTACGTGCTCATGTGGTTTTTTCACCTTCTCTCTCTCTCTCTCTCAGTCTATATACATGTGGATTGCGTAGATTTTTGCAAAAGGAGTCTATCCAGGGATTTAATATGTAGGTGTACGGACGAGTCCTATCTGCGTACATAAATACTTGTGTTATTATTATACCTACCTAAGTATCCTCTTCTAGTGTGTGGATACGCGCCCTTTCCTTTTTCTATAGCAAAAAGGATCTTTGCAGAGAGAGAGAGAAAATCCATTGAAATTCCTATATATGTATGTATAAACATATATACCCTATTTTCATACATGTAGTTTTTTTTTGTGTAAAAAGGATGAGAGAGACTACCTTCCTTATACTTGGGTTTTTGTATATATATTTTTATAGTAGAGGGGAAGGAAGGATTTACACTAAAATACAACTTGATTTGTCTAATTAAGATGTCTCCTCTGAATCTTTGCTCATCCACACATTGACTCTGGTCGTTCGTGCACGATCCGCCAATTTTCTTCTGTACTCAAATCCTTCTGGCCAAGTCTACCTTGAATTTGTTAGGAAACCCCTCTGCAGGTTTATAATTAGATGACCGTAAATATTCTCTCACAGACATATACACTTGCAAGTCAATTCATTTTAAGAAATAAACATGAGAGAGAGAGAGAGAGAGAGGGAGAGACTGGATTTGCCAGGATTTTTACTATAGACATAGATTTGAGTCGATCTGCCGAGTACAATAAGGCTTTGCGGAGTCTGCTCTGTCATGTTATCTTATGTGGAGTGCTATTTATGTTGAATTTATATATAGGACAGTATATCTATTGGGTATGTATATAAATACATGGGCATAAACTTCTAGTCTGGAAACTTGCTTTGCTTTCCCCAAAAGAGTAGAAAAATGAACCCTTATTAAAAAATGATATGGTCAAATGTTGGCCGTGTATGTGTAAGCATATTATGTAGGTAGGAGTTCCTTCTATAGTATTCATATATATATATACATATATATATAAGAGCAGAGTAGACAAGGATTCTTAACCTCCGTGTCCAGCTGGGGGATTGGATAGGCTACAAGAATTATTATATATTGTGGAAAACATTTAACTCGGTCTGGTTTCTTGCAAATACTTAATAATTATTCTTATACATGGAACATCCAAGCACTCCATCTTTTTTTACATGAAGGCTTATATTCGCAATAAATATAGCTAAATGGACAAGTTCAAAGCTCATCCTATGTATTGTAATGCACATCTCCTACGTACACTTTTATGTACTTATCTTTTTACTAAAAGCCTACTCTTCAACTTTTCCAAGTGTAGAAGTGAACCCATGCTAAAGAAAAACTTTTTTTCCCTCTACATTCTCCTCTCCAGTCCAAACTACTAGAGACCTTTTGCCATATACAAGGAAAAAATCCATGGGACCATTTTCACCCTCTCCAGTCTGTGAGTATAGATGGAAATGTCTTATATATTTTGTTACTATGCATTGCAATAATAATTATTATTACATAATGAAAACTATGTCTCCTATGCTTCCATTCTATATTTTAAGAAGCACCCTCCCTCTCATATAGATAGTAAATACATTGCAATTTATTTTGGCAAAGAAAAATCTTTATATTTGAGGAGGAAAAAATCAGCTTTTACCCTCCAACTGGATATTATAGATAAACGTAAAGCCGGTAATTTCGACCCATGAGCTTGAATTTCATGTTATTATACTTGAAAAAAAGGCCTTTTACAATGTACCTCCCCTTATAGCCAGTTCCAGGGCTCGTCTCTCTTCACAAATAATACTCCAACTCTTTCCTCTAATAATCACCTCCACTTTCCCATTAAATCCTAATAATTTCCCTTCAAAACGATATATGTCTGGGGGAATGGAGTGTGTAAATGATTTGAGAGACAAATCATAAAAATCATCCATTCCCCTCCGCAGTAAATGCTTTTAAATGGCTCTCCTCTTAACCATTACAATTTATCCTACATTAGCTATATAATACTGACGGCAAGCTCCTCACCAATCTCTCAACTATTGAGTAATATGAAATATGTAATAATTATTATCAAATTAGAACAAAATAAGAAAAAAATTATGAGCCATACTTGTCAAATTTTTTCTACTAGAGCCTGCTCCTAAAAATTAATTATTATTTTTTATTATAGAATTAAAGGTTACAAGAAATGAATTCATTGAGAATTCCAGCCTCTACTCGTCACTCTTGCTTCGTCCCATAATAATTGCAAAAAAAATATGTGATGATGAAAAAAGTTCAAGGAATCTTCTCCTCTCATCATCCCTTGCTTGTTTACCAGCAAAGCATACAGATGAGACGAGGATGAGTATATAAATAATATGTTGATGACTTGGATTATGCAGTTTAGGCATTCCCCAATACACTCATCATTTCTCTGCAAGCTCTTGGCTCGAGGAATAACGCTATATACACTGCAACTATAGCACTACCTCCAATTTACCTCCTCTATGAAAAAGAAATACCTACCCATCCTATATCTTATTATTATTTGGCTAATTTTTCAACGGAATAATTTCTCTATGTGTAGCTATTAACAACATTATTGTATTATGTAGAAATGAAGACAAATAGGATGACGACGTCAAGAGAAAAATCCCTCTCAAAGAAAACACACACTTGTTGAGGTATGAGCTTTTTTACAATATGTGGACCAAAGGACACGAGAGGAAAAGGTATGGAATTTTGCCTATGCTTGCTCTAAAGTATAGTATTCTACAGTGCTACTCAATTGGATTTTTTTTCTTATGGTAAAACAGCTGTATGTATCTGTCAAATATCATTTACACTTCTCTCGGGAGTGAGTGTAGTAATAAGGCTAAGTGTGTAGACTCACACGAGGTGAAGTGTCAATGGATATGGTTGGGTTGTGTAGTATACAATATAGTACGGTAAAAAAAAGCTATGTCTAGTGTATTTTGGCTGTATAGTCATTCCATTCCCCATGTGTAGGAGATGGTGTTTGGATTATTGAGAGAGGGAAAAAAGGAAAAACGTGTGTGTTTATGTGGAGTTGCCGCACTCGTTTATTTAAAATGGTAATGTATCTACTTTGAGGATATAATTTATTCACTAAAAGTAAAAGTGGTTTTCCACTCATGGTCTTTACGTGACCAAAGTTAACTAGTAGTGGCAGTATAGCATGTGCTATGGAGAGCTCTTGCTGACGAATCCTTATCATTACTTCATTATTCTTTTAAATTCCAACGCAAATATAATCATTCAATTAGCTTTTATACAAGAGGGTACATGTCTCTCCCCCCTCAATTATTATATTTTGAGAGACACTTACAGGGCTATAATTTATAAGAATCTTTACATTGTTTTGCGTATTAACTTTAATTATTATTAGAATGGAGGAGCCGGAATTAAAAAAGGCTCAAATGGGGAATGGAGAAGTTTGTGGAAAAAGTTAGAGTTGATTAGGAAGAGCTCGGTAATTACAAAGGATTATCCAGGCATTTCCCATGTATTGACCACACTCACAGCAATAAGTGTATACTTACTTGTGTGTGTGAACTTTATAGTAATTGTATAGAGGTAAAGGCCGGAGGTTGACTAGTAGAGAATTGACTAAGAAATGTAAAAGACAATGAAAAATGGCATGTGAGTCTACAGAGCTAGAGTACATATGTTCCCTTGGTATAAACTTACTTGAGATCCGAAGTTTTTATGCGGAAGTTGTTTTATGTGAGAAGCAGCAACAAAGTACGGTTCTTCACCTTTCTCACACTCCTCGGGTTTTTTAGTTATTACGCGAAAAAAAACTATACTGGCTCTCTCTGAGCGTGGGGAGGATTTACTTAGGAAAGCCTCATAGTGTCCAATTTTTGTAAATGAAAATTTTGATGATGGCACTGAACAAAAATATCAATGTCACACTTCCACTTATTTTTTTTTATTCCGTTAAATTGTCCAGTCACAAGTTCGAGCTAGAAGTGAGTGGTCGGGAAATTGTTGAAAATTGGAATTTTTTCCCTTGTTTTTTTTTCTCACTCGTCAAAAAAATGGATTTTTGTATATATATATATATATAGCTTTAAGTCTCTCGAAAAAATGAAAATTTCGGGAGTTCTCAAAAAAATAATAATTTTTGTGGGGAAATATTATTATTGTTTGGAAATTTAAAAAATTTTTCTTGGCACACTGGGGAAATTGATAACACTGAGATCATCCAAGTAAATATTTTGTGGTTTGGAGAGGACGACTTGAAGAGACTATATGGTTCTCGGACTCGTTGACTTGTGATACTGGGATTAATTGGATTTGTTGTGTTTCTTTTGATGGAGAGATGGATGATAAGTTGTGGACGGAAGAACCTGCAATGAGAGTCACACTATCGAGGGACAATGGTTTCTTGGAACCGCTTTCCCTTGATGACAGGAGAGGTTATAAGTGTGAGTTTTTGGTGGTGATCTTGATGCCACTCCGACGAGTCAAATGAAGGAAGTAGTCTTTGTTAAGGCTCTTGTCTTCCTTTGACGGCAGAGCTTGTAGATTATTTTATCCAAAGGGAAGATCTGCATTCAAAGGGGGGTTGGTTCTCTGCATGTGTTGCTGCTGCTGCTGCTGCTGCCGTTACTATTCTATATTGCTTTACCTTCAAACCGTTCCTACACTTGTGTATTCTCACCACCTTTACTACTAAAAGTTGCAATTCTCAATTATGATCGAAGGAGAGCTTATGTATGGGGCGATGATTCCCAATGTGTGACTGTGTGCAGAATTTCCTTCTTGGAATATGCGGCTACCTCTCCTCATCTTCCTTTCCACTTTACTTCTCTCTCTCTCTCTCTCTCTCTCTCTCTCTCTCTTTACCTTTCTTCATACTGTACAAGAACATGTAGAGTATGTGTGTGATGTTAAACATCATAAATATATATAAATTTTTCTATATAATCTACCTCTGTCCATACCTTCTTAGTCTCTATGCTAAAACATTCTATACCTGAAACGCCTCGTCCTATTTGAAATGTCTCGCCATATAGTAGAGTGTGGTAGTTTATAGTAGTAAGAATTAGTTGTAGTAGAAGTTGGAATTCTCTCGAATAACTCAATGATTTTTAAGAATGACGATTATCATGATGATGAGGATGATGATGGAATAACACTGAAAACGTTTGACCTATGACTTGAGCAGAAAATTATGTAGCTCTGGTTGATATTCTTGGTAGTGTGTTTGTTGCTTGGTAGGGAAAAAAATATTGTGAGCACATTTATTAAATGATAATAATTATTAATAATATATTGAATATTGAAATTCCATGAGTAGTCCTTTTTAACTCCTGCTGCTACAAGTAGAGAGTTATGCATAGTATGACAATATTATTACTCATTTTGCAATGATCATCGACCAAACCCTTTCAATTTGTCAATCGTGATTTAATTTAATCATCACACTACATATACTTACTACAGATAGAGCAACAATCATCAGTCTCTTATAACCTTTTCATAAATTCATTGACAACTCCAGGATTTATTATAGCATCAAACTACATAGACAGTTTTGATTGCAAACCTTCCAACACTCCTCAGACAATCGGCGGTTGTACACACAATTTATAATCCTTATTGCTCTCCATCAAATCAATCCCACTTACTATTATGCAATTTTTTTTGTTTTACTATATAACTCTGTCACTTCTCTCTCTCTGTTCTGTTACCTCGCACTATATATTCCTTCCTTGGATTTCCTTTTGCTCCATGTAATTACAGAGCCTTAAGTAGTCTATGCAGAGTAGTAATAACAAATTATTATTATCTCATTATAAATTGTAGTGATTTTGAGAAGGAACTTTATTAATTTAATTTATGACAATAAATAACAAGATGATTAATAATTTTATAGGGGTTTGTATTTTTTCAGTTAGTACTTTCTACACACTGCTGCTGCTGCTACTCTAGGAAATTCTATATGGATATTATTGAAGCTATTATATAATATAGAATGTTTTGAGAGGAAAATGTACAAACTACGCGAGGATCTTCATACGTAGGTGTGAAAAACTCGAGGAGCACCTGTTACACATATAGAGAGTATAGTATGTAGTATATAGCCTTAGAACATATATATGAATATTGTCAAGGATAGTTACACTCCAAATAATAAGTTACTTTAAAATCATTGCCATTGAAGAATATTTTCCAAGCCTTCTCTCCAAATGTGAAGTCTTTACCAATTATTATTACGTAATAAGAGGGATTTTTTCCAGCTCTCCCAATAAAAAAGCAAGAGGTGGAAACTATTGGAGAATATGTATATAGAATATAGAGAAGCTGTATAGCTTATAAGGAAATCTGACGAGTCAATTGTATATGCTATTTCATGGAGAGCTTCTGTGTGGACCACCTATATATTTTTAGCCTATTGTTTTTAGCCCACATAAATGTATTAGGCCTGTTAACAGTATAGTAGTATAAACAATTTTAGCACACTAAAAATTCAAAGTCCCCCGGTAAAAAAAATACCTACACACATAAAACAAATTTTGTTACACATAAACCACAGGGTTTAAGGCCTATTTGGTTTTTTAATTAGAGATAAAAAGCAAGGTGGATAGGGATATTGGGAGAAATAGCTTATAAAGCATGTATAGATTTTGAAGTTGGTTCATACAGATATACAGTGACAATAATATGTACAGTTTAAATTCATTAGTATAAAGCCTTGTGAAGGGGAAATGCATCAATACAGGACGGATTTAGACTACTACGAGAGACATATTTGCTTTCATAAAACCACTTATTACACAATTTGCATAATGTAGAGCGGACAGATCGAAATTCTACGAGTGAACCGTACATGATTGGGTGTGCACCCATTTTTATGCATTAGCATGCCATTTATGATAGAGTCGCTCATAAAATCCCAAATCCAATACATACCATTATTATGTGTAGTATAGCTACACGCACACCATAGCAAATACCAATCATTCACTAACCTCAGTGCCTGAGTGAATTTTTGAGAAATACATACAACAGACGTTATTACCTACACATACCTTTGCTAAAAAAAAAGATAATCTTAGCAAATATATACTCATAGGCAGAGCCATAGCTTCCAACTCACTGGACTTCTAATTTTAAGTAGCGGACAGGATGCGGTCAAGTACAATACATGAGCAAATGATTACCCCAGGTGGTGGTGTAAGAGAAATAGTATATATGAGGGAGGGAATGATGTGTAATCTGTGTGAAGGAATCCTTAGAAATACATATATACGTGAGGTAAAAGGAGCACTGAGCATCTGCATAAGGATGAACATACATAAATACCAAAGAACATAATATAACCAATGTCAGAGAATTTACTCTTTTTAGATTATACTAACAACAACTACTAATAATATTACATGTCCATGACTTAAATTTTAGCTCTTTAGCATGTGTTAAAACAAAATTGAAAATAAACACACTTTTAAAATATTGAATATCTCCCTCATTCAAGGGTAAAATACCGGTGGATTTTTCCCTAGATGATAATACCACAAAAAACACCACCGATTTTTATAAATTTCATATATTAATTTATCACAACCCATCCTGATCATTATCATTGACTATGAGAGTGGATAGTATGGATTTAGGCTATTTACACTTATATTCTTACAAGTTGCCGAAACTCTCGGAGACGCTATGAGATGACGTAAACTTGTATGAACGAAGGAAGAGAAAGGGTTATATACATGCACCTTCAAAAAATCCTCATTTGAATGCACTACTACTCCATTACTAATTCAAATAAGTGTATGTATATACTCCTACTATGTACATGTGTATGAATGAATGAATAATATATACATATGTATTTAATTGTCTATCTCTATACCTTTTGTCAGTCTATACCTTTAGTAATGAAGAGCCATTTAGAGTGAAGCATCTAACTAACTCAACGTGACAATAGTAGAGGAAAACACAATGATCGAGTTTTTGATGCCGTTTTGTTACTCCACTCATCTCAACTCAACTTTAGTATGTAGACTCAAGCTCATATATGTCACATTTCATTTATTTCCAGGAGTATAGTAACAGTATGCTGTTTTTGAGACATGATTTAGTATTATAGAGATAGCTGTAGAATAATTTGATATGAGAGTCTTCTTAATACATGGAATTAAGGCTTTCACACTTGTCACACAATTTCCTATGCAGATTGTTCTCCTTTTATTTATATTTTTTCCCTAATGAGCTTTCATTAAACAAGTTTCACCTGTTTAAGCTACTGTGTGCAAGGCTTATAGCTTTTCTCATATGTGAGTGGCATGGGATTTTCTGCGGTGATTAGATTAAGTATAGGATCTTTGTGGAGGAGAGGAACAATGCTAAAATCGGATGAGTAAGCGTATAAAACTCCATCCATCTCCAAAGGTTGCTTCTTCCTTGAAAAAAAAAGGAATAAACTTGAATTATCAAATAACAATTTTGCACTTGGATTAACGGAGTATTCCTTATATATATTTGAGTAAATAACCTCCACTCTTGTGGAATTGTGAGGAATTTGAGTATGTGAGTTAGTCTTTCGGATATGCGGAAGTTCTCATTAAATTTTCATTTTGTTTTGATGATCATCGAAGGTGGCAAAAGAATTTTGGTGGAAAAGAGAGAAAAGAGTTATTTTTAGGATAATATGTATGATTACCATGGGATATACTCATGTGTAGTGAGGAGGTATGGAGAGGTAGAGTAAAAATTCATGTAAATTTATCTTGAGTGATTTTAGAGGGACAAGGATGTTGAAACGAACTACTTTGAGTTATTTAGTCATCTAACGTTCTGTAATAATAGACCATCAGAGGATGGTCACTGTAAAGTTTTACGACGTCGCTTTTGTTCTTCCACAACCCCTTTTAGTCTAGGTCTCTCTAGTCAATGAGAAAACAAAACTAACAAACAATCATCAACGTTAAACACGAGCCATTTACTTGTGTCATTTTGACCATATAGATTCATCCTCTCCTATACAATATAATATAGTAGCTGCATTCATTCCTATTTCCTTTCTGGAAATCTCCTCTCTCCGTATACATCCGTAACGTATAAGTAAAGACTGTCATTCAACGGTACAATTGCAAGATATTTATAAGCTCATTCCAAGACTTTTTTTAACATTGTCATTCAGAGGAATTTACAAGAACAAGCAATGTTTCGTCAATAGAAAATAATTGCACCATCGGCTTGAAGGTTCCCTTCAAATCGGAATTTTCATATGCAGTTTTCTCGATTTTAATGATAATTCTATTCTAGTCATGAGGGAACGTTTGAGGGGAAACACATTTACTTGAAACTGTAAACAAAAAATTAGCGCTCCGCGAAGATTTAAGGCATTGGTATAGATGTGAAGTTATGATTGGTTGTGGTAAAGGTCATATACGGATAGTGCATGAGTTGATAGTGTACAAAACAAACTGACAAACATTATCAAAACATAATTACCAAAATTAACACCTTCGAAATAGAATACTGAGTCTGTTTAGGCTACTTTTGGTGAAAAGCAGTGTCAATAAAGTCTTTTTCTCTAATGGAATTAATAAAATAATTGTTATTTTCGCTATTAAAATATATTTCGCTTTATTTCTTTCCATTTCGATCATCTCTTCTATTGCGGATTTTTGGTAACTTTTTGTACTTTTTGTATAAACACCACTAGTTTTTGTCCATTGGGTCGCGGTCCTGCCTGGTTTGTGTTGTAATTCGGTAAATTGCTAGACGTATAGGGCTCATCATGAATCGTCTTTGATTTTTTTCAGTTTTTCCTGTACAGAATGTTAGGGGATTAATTTCTATTTCCTTTACGATTCCTTGATTAGTCCGACTTTTTGGCAGGTGATTGGCTATGCCCGATGATCGTGCAGGGTAAGTTGGATATTAATTTCAATACTATCAAAAAAAATAGGTCTGATACTTACACGTCTTATTGGAGCTTCGTAGTTACTTTTGAGAAAATGTCTTAATTTTATTTGACTCACGGAAGTTTTTACCTAGATCCAGCTCCAGTTTTGTGTTTCCGAAAAAATATTCTTGAACTCAATCATCTGCTGGTGGATCACTTAATTTAAGCAACATCTCTGCGAAAAAGTTTGGTTGAAAACAAATTCACTACGTTAAAAATTATCAATCGGAAAGGGAACGTACATATCGTCGGCTAAAGTGCAAAAGGGGCTATAATGTTGTTTTTCCCATAACGTTACGAAAATTATAGCCCCTTTTGCACTTTAGCCCACGATATACATATATTTCATATGAATATAGTATAGTA
>JAQFXU010000309.1:0-62124 GCA_034693705.1 Spatulosminthurus flaviceps | reverse complement strand
ATTGGCTTTAAGGAAGAGGAACACTAAAAGTGAGAAAAGTATGTGCAAGGATAAACTATGGTATATTTCCTATTGAATGTACTACTCGAACAATGTGAACATACAGTTTGTATAAATCACATAATAAATATGTAATAATAGAAATATCCCCTTACGAATATAGCACAAGGCTCGGGACTCGGGAGCAATAATAGGGAAGAAGTGACAAGAAGCGATGGAAATTGCGTAAAGGTTTCCAATGAACTTCGAGTCAATTAAGACTGAATTTTTCAATTAGGCTCGCATCACTGATAGAGGAGGCTTGGAATGGCTCTCTATACAATTCCATACAAGAACGAAACAGATGTTTCCAGCAATAACAATGTGACTGAGAATTTAACATTACAAGCATATGTAAGCCATGTATTACTCCTAGGTTCTCCATAACTCTTACAAATACCCTCTTTTCCAACCAATGCACACACTTCACATAAGAATACCATTGTGTTGGGGACGTTAAAACTTAAGTGGCTACATGAGACCATGAGAGAGATAGAGAGAGAGCTATATGGAGAGCTAAAGAGGAGCAGGCAGAAGTTGTATTTAAGCATTGTAATCCACCAGAGAGCGAAAGAATATTACCCCAATGAAAAATGACTTTTCACGCTTTTCGGAAGCAAAAATTTACGAATTTATGATTTCCTTTTTCTCTTTTACGGCCTCTACCTTCCCTCCTGACGTGGTGCATACTAAAATCCTCATGTTCTTACATATAGACATAGGCGTTTAGTACAATGCTTCCATATATAATTATACACATATAATCTATTCCACCATAGTACAACTGACGGATACAAACAACCGCATAGGCATTTGCCTCCAAGTCATGTGCATACAAGAGCTCTAGAAGAGATTAACATGTTACAAATGGCAGTCACTATTTCAACATCAAATAAAAACACGAAGCGAATTATTCCATCCTTCACGTAACTAGCCTCACTCTCTACCTTTCTACACCTTGATCCGCACATTGATAACTCAATAATACCCAAAAGCTTACATAGGCTTTTCTATTACATGTACATATGTATATGGCTTATCTTTTTCCAAGTACATACATACATAGCTAGTTACTTTTCCTTCCCTCAAAACCAAACCATTTCTAACATATTTTAACTACAGCTCCTTCCCTTTTTTTGCAAAGTTATATATTATTCTCGTGCTGGTAATTATTTTCGTTTCATTATTTTTTTTCTGCCATAATTATGATATTTTCACAGCTACTTTTGGAAGCGTTAAGTTGTAAATAGATGGCTGGAAAATTATAAGCCTTCACTCCCTATAAGGATACATATATGAATAATTTGTACGTATACGTATTTTTCTGTGAATGCTCAATAATGCACTCATTTTAACTCTCAGTCAGACCTAACTAACTGTCAAATATTTTGAGCTACAATTCCATAAATTCTCAATGTAGTGCGTATGTATTGTTATTTGAATGTTGCATGCAGATGAGCTTGGCTTCTGTATCGGATGAACATGTGAAAAGTTGGAAATGAAGTCCATGAAAATTATCAAATGATCTTGTCAGGACTTTTTAGCTCTGCTTCATAATTCTTCACGTTGTATCCTCCACGCACATTGTCAACGGATGCAATTTATGCACTAAACTCTACACAGATATAAACTTTCTTGTTAAGAATGGAATTTCAACGCGTTTTAAATCAGGAAGGATTTCTCTCAAAAATAAAATAATAATTGAATTCGTATTAATGAAAACTTTATTACTTTACGCATAAATACATGCTACGTATAGGAGGAGAATGACTATAAAAACATGTTGTAATTTATTTTGTATCCCTCGAATATTTTAAATGTCTCCCCCCCCCCCAAACAATGTTAATACTAATGAAGCCCACATTCTCTGTAGGACACGACTTATACGCTTGGAACAATGTTAATACTAAGGGAAATTGTTGGAAATTGAAATTGTCTGAGAAATTTCAGGTACTTAAGAGTCCATTATTTTATATGCGCTGTCTCCATTGAAAAAGTGTACATAGGAAGAAATGAGTGGATATTATGAGTCTATATTTTCCCTTTACTTCCCTTGCCCGTGTTTCTCTGTGTGTGTGTGTGTGTGTGTGTGCGTATGAAGCTATAATTTTACTCAATTACATTTTCAGAATGTTCCAATGAATTCCCCAGAACACGCCCCAATTGAATAATGAATAAGCTATAGATAATAAGCCTACAAGCAAAAGGGCTGAGGAGAATTTCAACAATATCCAAACCGTCTTCATTAAGGCCTATGGACCATAATCTCGTGCATAATATTCACGCAAACCACATCCATAAAATGTATGTACATAAGGAATTTTAAGTTTGCAACAAATAAAAAACGACTCGGGGGAAAGCATGAGGCAACAATACTAATACTCGCCTATCATCATATAAGGAGGTCGTATTTAGCTCTTGTGTTATCCAACATAGTCCTGTCTGTGTATGCACATGCTATAGTACTTGATTGAGGCGACAGTGATTCCTCCGAGTGAATTGGACTATCTCCAACAGACAAATCCTGTCATCAACTGTAATCAGCTCAGTATAATTATTATTCCTGAATGTAGTCAAACCTAAATATTGCCCCTTTCTACAATGCATTCATGATTTCCCTTGAAATCCCCACAGAGGAAAATTTCCCAATACCAAATATTACTGTTACATAGTCCAACGGACGGATTAAAACTTTTCATTTGAATTCATTGGGAATTTTGGTAAAAGCATAAAAGTCACCAAAGCCATGCATAAGGCATAAAGGGATAAAAATTTCCAGACCTATTTTTCCAACATTTTTCTCTATTTGACAAAAGTCTCCTGAAATTTAAAAGTTGTTTTCATAAAATGTACCCTAGAGTTTTACCTCATTGTCATCCAAACCGCTACTACAATACACATAGATTGCTATAGGAAAAGGGTCTTGTATCAATTAATTCTAAACTGCACGTTACATATAGAGAAATTTTACGTTTATTTCATTATATAATGCAGTTCACCTATTTTAATTTATTTTGTATTTAATGGGTTTTTAATTAACTAGTAATGATAATAGACAACAATATTTATTGTCAATCCTGATCAGTGTCAACAATGCTTTACCCAGGACAACATTTTAAGTGCCCTTAAAGGAAAAGTGCGGGGAAATAAATTATATTTGGTACAGGAAGATTTTGATGTAATTTGGCATTAAGAAAATTGCAGATACTTAAAAATTAATAAAAACGAGTTTAGACTAGAGAGTTTCTTAATCTAAAGAATTATTTTTGCATTGTAAAGATTCACTTCATTTTAAATAATAATTTTATGCTGTCAACAAGCCATTATGATTTTTAGGGATTTAGTGGCGCAAGGTAGGTTATTCCGTGAGGATATTGCTCTGTAGTGATGAACTGATTGTTTGTAATTGTCAAACTTAAGCTTTAGTTTTTTTTATATATTTACTTATGTGAAAAATAGGGGCATAAGTACGAACACATATAAAAAGGATTTTGTAGACAGATACATATTAGTCTGCCTGCGATAACAGACTGGAGGTAATTCGAATCTGAGAAGGATTATGATATTACCACATGAACGAGTGGAGTAGAGAGAGAGAGAGAGAGAGCTATTGAGCAATTTACTCCTGACTGACCATCCTTCGCCCCCACGTAATGAATGCTCTTGTTCGAATAACATCAAAAATACTAACTCAAACATGCCTTCAATTGCGTGATGAATAATAGCCAGATGAGAGACGTATCGTTTCGAAGTAGATTGGTTTGCTGGAACGTCGGATCGAGCCAATGGGAATTCAAGTGATTCCAAAGTAATTTATTCAACATGGGGTAATGAAGGAGCCGTGCCCTCTGCTTCTGGAGAGTTTATTTCTCCAATGTATTTCCATTCCACACCATACACAATCCTCAGCTCATGCCTCTTTTCCCTTCTCACATCCCTCCTTTTTATCCACATTAATGATATCCAAGCCCAACTATGTAATCCCTTGCAATCTCAATGCACCTCTCTCGCTTTTTCCTCCAACTGCAATTATCACAAAATTTAATTAACACATTTAGTTTATTTTCTAGTGTACATAAATCCTTCATGAAGCCCTCGATTTTACTATGTGGATATTTCTAAAAACTAAATGTTACAAATCCATCGAACTTCAACTCAACTTTCACTCACAACAAATAACATATGCTTCATGGTCTAAGCATAAGCTTTGGGGAGCACATTTATACTCACATTTTCTTGCACGGCTTTTGTAATACTCTGAAATTGACAGCGTAAATTGAATTATGATTGAACTGAAGAAATAATAATTTTTATTTCCTCTTGCATTAAATTCCATAAGATAATATGAGAATAATGAAGGAAAGCTTATAAGGTAATTACTTACAATAAAATAGCAATAATGATAAAAATGATTGATTGAGTTGATAGACATTTATTGCTACAGAAGATTAGTAAAAGGAAAGAGATTTTTGCAAAAATAAAGTGACTGGATTTTTATAATGATAAAAACAAAATGGAACAATAAATCACTAATTTGAGATTGAGCATTCATTTTGTGGATTTGTCAAGGGAAGAAATTTTTCCTTGTAGAATTTAAGGAGGACATGAAATGTGAGCTTTAAGCAAATCATGATCATCCAGGAATTCCTATACAGACAAAGATGACTAGAAATTGCGTATATTTGTGTGTTAAAAAAATGTGTGCTGTTGAGGTTGTTCTGGAGGGAGGCCAAATTCAAGTCTACAATATTTGCTATTCCAAAGGTTTTTTCTTGGGAATGTGACAAGAAGACAAGTCTTTGACAGAAAGTGCACGTATGTAGATGAAGTGGAAGAAAAGGGCTTGGAAAATGAAATTCTCCACAGTTGCGTATGAAAGATTCAAATTGGGGAATGAGCATGAGAAAAGGGAATGATGCCAAGACTAAGTGAATGACAGTTGGGAATCCGGTTGGTCCGATTAACTCCGCTCCTACAATATCCATCCAAGGATTAACTGTAAAGAACTTGATGGTTAACTAACAATAAGTAAGATGTGATTATCAAATGGAAGCTATCGATTTGTACCTCCCAGACTACCCACAATCTACCCACATCCATCCGTCCATCCATCCAGTTGAAATGCAAAGGAGATTCCTATCATTATTCTACCTCCACTTTGACACGATCATATTATAAAGAAAACCTAATGACTATCCTCTCCTTCTCTCTCTCTCTCGTCTGACCACTTAAATTAATTTGTAATTCAGGAAAGCCTTTTACCATCATCCACAGCCTTTCCTTCCAATACCTTTTTCCACTTTTTCCTTTAACATATAAAAAATCCAGTTGAGATTCTAAGGAGAAGATTAATCCAAGTCCATTGAATGAAGCTGTAGTGGCCATTGGCCAATCCATCCAAGTAATTAACAGGTCATTAATCAAGGCATGTAGTGCAGAGTCAAGCTTAAAACTCTAGTTGGGCATGATCTGCCATCACCTTTTCCCTTTCTCATCTCTCGCCTTAGCTGCTTCGTATCTACAGCCCTCCTTTACTCTCCCGCTGATTACTCTCGCCTCTGCGCTCATCATTGTATCATAATGATTCAGAAATTTTCTCCTAGGTGTGGATAGAGCCTCGGTATAAAGGTGAGAATAAATTAGTCAAATTTATATATTTCAACTTTTGCCCTAACCAATTGGAGATAGGAGAGGGCGAGGGAAGAGTTTGAGGGAAAAAAAATTCCCAGCACACCATAATAATCACAAATCTCGTTTCTATTCAGCCATTATATTATTATAAGCAAAAGCGCCATAAAATATAAAAAAAACTCCGTAGATTGTCTCCTCAGGTCTCTCTACCTCTATCCCTTAATTCATACACTAATACATATCTACACACATACCTGCATAAAAAAACAACATTTATATGAATTTATGCATATGCATAGTAAAAATATGTGTAGAAATTTACTTATGCATAAAACATAGTGTTAATATTTAACGGTCTCTACATACAAATGCATGAGACTATTCCATTAACCCGGAATATCATTGAGCAGCTTTCAACCTCATCTATAGAAATTTACACGGACATACATAGAAAATATGTAGGTATACATCAAGATGTACAGAGGTAAGTGAAGATGCGGAAATTAAAAACCATTTGTGTTAGTAGTAAAGAATTTAGAAATGTTATTTCTATTCTGGAAATTGAGTTGGTATGGAAAAACCATGAAGGGAATCTGTTGAATGATATGAGGAGAGAAGAATGGGAAAAAGGAGGCAAGGTTCCACTTATAACTATGCAGCTTGGGACAGAGAGAGAGAGAGAGAGAAGCAAATGATTATTGTACTCGTCTCTCTCTCTCTCACTCGCCTCATCCACTAAATATGCGACAGTAAATTGTTATAACAATTCCCAAGTGACGTATCAGACACTAATCGTAAGTTTATGTAATGAATAAGACGAGGAGAGAGATGAGGAACGGGAAAGAGGAAGAATATTATTAAATCCTCTGGAATCTCTTATAGTAGAGATAGATGGGATATATATGGAGAGAGTCAAAGCGCTCGCACAACAGAGACTTGATCACTTATAAAAGTTTTGCAGCAGTCGTATAGGATGCGGCCCACCCAAGAGACAGGCCGTGGGCCACCCAAACGGATCCGAAGAGGACAAAAACACTAAATAGACGCTAATGAGGTTCTGAGGGTTTCCAAGTCCAAGCCTCCAACAACTCCTCAGCCAATCCTCAGCTTCCCTCCACCCTCATCACTCGGAGGCGGCCCATCTGCGTAAATTGACCTGTCAAACAGGCTAAGTTGAATGGGAGCGAACCATTCCCTCAAGAGACTCTCTTCTTCCTATATAGAAACACATATACAGGCTACACACACACAAAGTGCACAGCACAGAGAGTGAGAACCAGCGCCAGCTTAAAGCTCCTTCTCTCCTCCGCTCCCCAAACAAAACACTTCCAAACTCATACATGCTTCTCTCTTCAACGTGCTCTTCCAAAACTTCTAACCATTTCCACGTTGGGGATCAAACAAGATTCTTGTGAACGAGGAAAAAATATATTGGAAGAAGGAGAGAATTGGAGAATATATAGACAAGAAGAGGAAACTTCACTTCTGTCATCACCATCAAAAACCACATGATCAATAGTCCTCTCTCCCCTTCCATCCACTAAACCAGTCAGTCATTCATTCGTCAGTCAAGTTCAAACGATAGCGGAGCAGAGAGCAGAGCACTTTTATTACGCCTTCGGATACCAACCACCACAGATCAGAATCCCTTCCTTCTCCAAGCTCACATACGACCACGACAAGACAACTTTTATTTTTACAAATACCTCTCAATTCCCCAATTACAATATTATTCCTCAATATATTGAAAACACCGGCGCAGTTCAAGTTACCTCCACAATTCATTTCACCGGCTCAAAACCAATTCCCACCACCAACGCCAGTACCATTCCGCTAAAGAACCCTCACAGTGCTCTTTACACTCAATCCACAGAAATTGGCTCCAACAGGGGCCTCTTCCATACAATTGCTTATCAAAATATCAACATCAAAAAAAATCTTTTGAAAAATAACTGTTCCAATTGTATTGAGAAATAAACTTACAAGATCTCGAGTTCAATTCAATTCCTTCTGCCTGAGAAAAAAAAGTGACTCGTGACAAATGATTTTTGGTTGAAATAAAAAACTTAGATCTCAAGAAGTTAATCCCTTCATGTATTCGTAAATGTGGGAAGATCACTATTAAAAAGGATTCATTACAAAATCAACTACAGTTCTGACAAGTCATTTCCCGGATTCACCCATTGTCACTAGAAAAAAAGACATGGACCAAGGAGTTAAGGGTGAAAGATAAAATATATAAACCTATATAGAAAATTACAGTTTACATATGAAAATCCCTGACCGTGTCCTCAAAAAGAAGGGAAAAGCGGACGTGTTCTAAACTTATAATCGAGGTGTTGGTGTCATCTTCATTTGACTGTGACCGTGTGTTCAGAGGCCAATAAGGATTTGAAACTTGTTCCACAAACTATACATAAAAGACTTGATTGGATGAAAAAAAAATTATTTTTTCAATCAAAAAAAAGTCTCTTTTGGTGTACCCAAGATAAATTCACTCAACCGCAAAGTCAATTGGGTGCGACGGAGAGAGAGAGGGAGAGAGAGAGTTGAAAAAATAAAGCCGACATAATATTTTTTTTATGGCGAAGGATGATGACAAAATGATTTGAGTGGATTGTGTCTATTAGTTACATATAAATACATGTGTGTTGAAATGGATTGACTGGACTTACATATTTCCTTGGGATTCTTATAAGTTTTATATAGGAAATAATAGAAGAAAGGGAGTCATGTCATGGAACAACGTGCGTGATTAATAATGTGGACCGTTTGTCTCTTTCTTTCCTTCCCCATTGCTATCGTACCGGGACAAATCCAAACCTTCTTCATCTCATTGTGAACCAACACCAACAACATTTTTTTTTCACAATTGTGAATTCTATCAAATCTATTATTATTGACTTCAACAACTACAACTATATCAGATGGGATGACGACAGTGGTTTTTCTCTCACACCAAACCTGAATTTGAGAAAAACCATATCACTTTTTAACTTACCCATCCAAGTGTGACATGACAGTTTAGGCCTGTATATTACATATTCGAGCCATACACAATATATACAGAGCTATACGTACATGTTTCTTCTACCTGTCAATATACAAATTCAAATATTTTAAAAATTATCCAAACGAAAATCCTCTCATTTTGCAAGCCAACGAACCTTCTTTCACTGTGTGCGGAAAACATTTTTTGAAAAAGACAACAAAAGCTAAAACATTTTAAGCTTTTTATTACGTCGTCCGGGATAATTAAGAAAAGGCTCGTTTCAAAATATTTATGTGGAAATATGTGCTCTCTTGGCGGACAATTACGTAATTAATGTGACAAGAAGACGAATATTCAATAACACTGACTCCAAAATACTTTTGAATGTAAAACAAGTGAAGAGGACATTGTTGTGAATGAAACACTTTTCAAGGAATTCCATTCAAGCGTTTCCCGTCGCTGAACAAATGTGCGAGGCAAAAATGGACCCGGAGTCTGCTGAGAGCGACAAGGTGGAAACATCACCTTCCATTAAAACTCAGCCTTTGACTCCACAGAGTCAGGATGAGATGTCATCTGATGACTTAATCAGTGTCGGAGGCAGCCCATCACCTTCCCTTACCTCACCTGATATCATCTACAAAAATAACATGGAGGACTCTGAAGATGAGTATTTCAGACCCCTCAAGAAGCTCCGAATGCTCCAGGTACGTAAAAGAAAAACTATGATGCTCTCACTTGATTTAATAATCGCTTCATTAATTTCATCAATATAAATCAAAGTGTGAAATGCGTGGATAATTTGTATTCCCAATTATTTGTCTTATTACAACGATTCTATTCTCTCCCACTTTTGATTTGAAGCAAAATTATATAGTGTGTCATAATTTAATCTCCATAAATTTTAAGAGAAAGGTCTCACTGTATGAGATACGATGGCAAAGTAATTTCAAATAAAGCCTTAACTGATCCAATTCTTGCCCTAATTAGTAGAATATATCAAGTAAAAATTGATATTGCTCTTCGTTAAAATGAAAGTTATGAATAGAATTTCTACGCCCATGTACCAAATCCATTCATTTGTAAGAGCAAGAAAATAATTCCAAGCTGTATAATATTATAGTCTTTGGACAAGTAAAAGGCTTCTTGCGAGTACAGAGAGGCAACAGAGCCAAACTTTATGATTTGCATGCGGAAATGGTCAAATTAACATTCATTCATTATTTATAAGCTATTTAAAATCCTGCTGACATTCCTCTCACCATTTAGTAATCATGAGGGAGATGTAAATCGCCATTTACATTTTACAGCCACCATTTTTTTTTTTACAACAACTACACACTACAGTAAAGTCCAGGGTATTTAAGTCATAACAATATACTATGAACTGTTGACGGGAAATTATGCAGCTCTTTTTATACCAAGGTATAGGGAGAGGCTTGGCTCTGTCAATTATAGAAGACCGTCAATGCAGCTCCTAATTTCTGCAGGTGTTATAATTACACTAATATTCCCACATGATAATTTCAATGTGACTTTATAATTTCCAAGTCTATACTATGTACCTATGTTGTAAGTTAATGGTAGGACTAGAACAAATGACTCTGAAATTTTCTCATGAGCTATTAGTCAAGTAAAGTCTTCTGAAAAGGAAAATTAAAATATTCTTGAAAAAATTATCATGTTGCCAAGGCGCGCTTGTAGTTGTTTCTATACAGTTGTGAAATTGTGTATTTTCAATTCAGGGCTAGAGATTTATCAAAAATCAAAATTTTCTCCGGATGTGTAGATATGCATGTAATGATTTTTAATTAAATAAACATTCTCAGTTGCAGAAAATAATAATGGATTTTTTCCGGCGGGCTAAAAATTCCGTTGAGAACATGTGGGTGACCAGAAGGTCTAAAATCTAGAGAGAATTCAACGCATTAATAAGAGAGATAGAGATGTGAAATGGGAAAATGAATGTTTTTGTTTGCTCTTCTCAATGGGGTTCATCATCATTATGAGAAAGTGGAGTTATAACATTATCCATAATTCCCTTATTTTTTTCTCTCTCCATTTCGCCAACAAAGGTTGGAACGTGAATGGGCTATTGTCATTAGGGAGACTGTCTATGGGAGTTAGGGAGATAATGTATGATTATAGTGTGCATAAAAACATATACAAGCACACATGTGCTCCATACATATCTGTAGTAGATATAGATATACTTAAGTGGCTATAAACATTCGTGAATTATTTGCATGAAAAAAAAAGTTGTAAGATAAATGTTGGTAATCGTTTGAATTTATGTGGATAAAAATGAATGGAGACACATGATAATCCTCATTGAGGGACTAGTGTTGAAAAAAAAACCTTGTGCTAATGGGATGTTTCCTAATGTTTACTTAGTTAGTTGGCGATGATTAAATTATAGGTGTTGTCTGTCATATTCCATCATATTGTGTAGACATTTTATTGATGGAGCCGAAACTAGCTTGGTGGACATGTGATTACTGTAATTGCCCAACTATTATTATCATATAAGGGATAGATGATACTAGGAAGACTTACTATATTCAGATATAGGTTCAACAAAAAACTCACACTCTTTTGTCAGCATCGCTTCTCTCCTTTCTTTATGGGGGTGTCCAATATACATGATGTAGGAAAAGTACTAAAAGCTGGCTTATTGTATCTGCCTGTAAATCAGCTCGATAATTGTCATAAGTGCAAATCCTCATTTACATCAACTGCGTAACCTCAACCATTTAACTTTGTCTTGCTGAATTTCAAACATCTGCATTTACCCTATCTACACACACACAATAGTATAGTATAAGTATTCACACTATTTTCCAACATCCACAATATTATCTACATTATCATCTAATGTCAATCCCGTCTTAGAGGATGAAAAGGTGTAGTGTGTAGTTTCAAATGTTACCTTGACGAACGCTACATTCATAGAGGGACGAATGAAGATTGGAAAAATGATTTTCAATTTGCTAACAATGACAAGAAGGTGAAGCCTCTATTTGCTCACGGCTGATTTATTTTGGTGTGTACAAGTCATTTCATTATTGTTTGAACGTCTATGACATAAAAGTTGAACTGAGGAATTTTTCCTTCCTGTCATCCCCTATTACATACACTGTACTAGCCCTCCTGCCTTCCCACAAGCCTTCCCTTCCTTCAAGGTATTATCATATGAATTTTTAACAGACATACATAAAATACAGCATAGCATTAGCGACTCAAGTAGATAAATTCATTTGCACTTCGCATTTCAAGTAGTTTTGCTGTCAGGATACCTCGCCCGTTTTTACTTGCAACGAAGGTAGAGAGAGAGAGAGAGAGAGGAATTTTTACATGCAAAGTATAGACTTAATAATTTGCAATGTGTTTATAGTTAAACTATTATGAGTAGAATATGTACATACATAAAATCCTCATTTTATATTCCTTCTCTTCACATCACAATAAAACACATAGAGAGAGAGAGGGATTTAGTGATGGTTAACAGCAGGAGGAGATTCTGAAGAGACACATGTCATAATTCTTTAGCAGTTAAATGTTCAAGGAAATTGTCACTATTGATATGGTAAATAATATAGTGAGGGAAGAATTTTAGGATTTTTCCTCACTCTCATAGATATTTATGTCATCCTTCAAAAATTTGTACTCGCTTCTGAGCAAGGAGAAGAGGCAGTTTTTAAGTATGAGTAAGAGCATTGTTACAAGTTGTTATAACAATAATATAAAAAGAATAAGCGCTACAAGGTAAATACCTAGCGCCCAATTACAAAACCCTGGTATTTGAGAAATGCACTACATGCGACAGAGTAAATAATTGTTTCGATAATAATGTAGCTCGTAGCTTTGGAATTGTGCTAAAAAGAATGAAAGACAGGGACAGGATAGAGAGAGAGAGAGAGAGAGAGAGAGAGAGAGAGAGAGAGAGAAAAGAAAACAACTAAATGGAAGCATCATTCATTTGATGAGGCTTTGGCAATGAGAAACTTATCATTACAATTGTATGTTTGTATGGCCTTTTGTATTGAGTTTTTCCTTCTTCTCATGTATTAAGTATAAGAGAGAAGGTGGTGGTGGTAGAGCTATGAGAGCTGAGGCTGATTGAGTGACTTGAGCTATACAGAAATGGATAGGCTCATTAAATTTGCACTTGAAGTTGGGCAGAAAAAGGTAGACGTGTGTGACATATGTTAAGAGTCAGACTGGCAGTTCATATATTGGCTAATATTCCTAATAGGTGGACCGCCTTCTCTTCTCCCTTTTGTCCTTTATCTTTATAGCTTATCTCTGGTAAAAACATTTTATTGTCTCGAAAAAGCACACACACACACACACACACAAAACTATATAATCATGGACAGTTTCCATAGAAATATATCGCGCCGTCGCTTTCTCCTTCTTCGTCTCTCTTTTGTGTATAACAGTAATCTCGAAACATAATAATATTCCCCTCCAGCTGGAATTATTATTGGAGGGGAATGAATATTTTCAGCCATAAAACAACTTGTATTTAGATCATTATTTTCTAATCACATGGTTGAGGAATTATGACGGAGTCAAGTCGACAAATTCCTCAAATCAATAATTTAAATCCGGCTCCACTAATAATAATTCCGACAATTGTACCTCTACACTTTTATGACCGGAGGACATAAATACAGGGCATGATTAACGCTATAGCCTTAAATTCTCCTTAAACTTATGTTCTTATATTACTGGCGAGTCATTAACGATTCCTATCGGCTAACTCCATAGTTCTTTACCCGGGACTGCTTTTCAAGTCCTTGAAAGAAACTTTCATAATTCCTAGCTATTAGTACATACACCACCCCCCCCCCCACCATGATTAGTTAGTAGGGAGAAAATCATTTGATGAATAGTTGCCCCACACTCTTGTGGTAGTAGTAGTAGTACAAGTAGTAGTAGTAACTTTGCTCTAGAAAACAAAACATGTCATTGCAAATATTCTATGTGTAATAATTTTCCAAAACATTTCACTCGTAAAATAGCTCTTGCCCTATGAGTTAATGAAACTGGTTTTGTCAAGTACCTTCAAGTCTCATCAGATAAACTCACAATTAATTGCTCAGCATTTCCACAATTTTTCTTCTTATTACCCACTTGGTAATTATTTGCGCACCAGCCCCAACCTCCATTTTAACATGAACCTATACAATATAGGAGTTGAAAATTGAGCAAGCCAGGGCCGCCAATTATTTCTATATATATATATATATATATATATAATTTCTATGACTATGGGATTTTTACTCGGCTGGACAAATTGTGGTGCTAAACGAGTAGCGCCATCAGAGCTTGCTATATAAGAAATGCAGGAGGAGAAATTGTAGCTCTACATAATTACCTACACCAATAATGGATGAAATTTAGTGGAATATTAAGGCCGTTTGGAGCGTAACCAAAGGATTTGTAGAAGGTTGCACACCAAAAAAAGAGCGGGGCATGGGGTCATAAATACACAAGTTAATAAAATATAATGTGGTGCTATTTAAGTGTAGGATTTGACTTGAGTCCATTAGAAAATTTGTTCACATTATTTCCACCGTCCTTCTTTCTTGGATATTACGGAAAGGAGCCATTGATTCAAGGAAAAATGCTTTCACTATGTGCACAAAACCATAGGACGGATGTTATTTTTTTTAATTGAATTTTTTCCCAAATGTATAGCATGGGATTTAATAGGTAAAAGTAGTACATAGAGTAGACTTGCATATATCTTTTACACACCTGGAACATTTTCCCTCCTAGTTTCAATAATAATAATCAATTTTAATATGCAAGGCACATAGGCCCTATCTCACTCTTCCATACTATGGCGGTAGTTAAGATGAAACATTAATGTAATGGGGAATATAAGGTAGAGAGAGAGAGAGAGGGAGAGGAATTTGATTTTATCTTTACAACCTGTCTTTTTCTTTCTCTTTCGTGCTTGGTTGAGCTATTGCTATATATTATTCTGTGAGTAACAAGTACTAGAAGTTAGGGAGAGAGGAAGAACTGAAACGTCTCATTAGCTCCATGGTTTTAAATGTACTAACTGACTTGAGAAATATAATCAACTAGTAATTGACCTAAATTTTGATAGTTTTTTTTTAAATGTCAAGCTTTTGTTACCTTAACTCTCTTGTCTTGACTACGTCATTAATGACTAAAAGGCCGTGAGTCAAATTAAACTCCCTTTATATCCCTGCTCATGCAATGCATGCCAGAGTCATTAAGTCTTTCTCATCTTGTCATAATGTTATTGGTGGATTGTAATTGAGTTTGTTTGCAAGCTCATTCATTCTTCAATTCTTTTACAGAGAACAGATTTGAGACTTAAGGCTTTGAAGTAGAGGTAGAGGCGGAGGAGAGGTAAAAAAATTTGTGAGAGAAGGCAAAAAGGCTGGGCTGGCAGGAGAAAAGGGCTTCAATTTTAATTCCCTTTTTGATTCAATTCTAAATCATGTTTAATGTCAAAACAAGTCAAGATAACAATGAAAAACGTTAATGAAATTCTCAGTAACGATTGAATTTTCAAACCATTCATTTTGATTAATGTTTTCCTATCTAAAAGCTTGTTGGGTCTGTGGAAATTACTTCACTCTAATATTTTGCACATTTTCCCATTATGCACCTTCTCCTTTTGACTCTCCTATAGATACAGTCTCATAGTAGAAAAAATTTCTCTTCCAATCCTAATACTGAAAAGCTTTTCTAATAACAAATGTCCTAATGGTAGTTTTTCCCTAATGATTCCTCCCATCCCCATTACCTATATGTCCTTTACATTGATTATGTAAGAGTTCAGTTTTTCTTACGTGACAAAGTCCTTAGTAAAATATATAGATTTTTGGAAAAGCCTGGATATTTTATTTTGCTATGGATAAGAATTTTTTAGCTTTTGTAATTTGGTGTATCGAGAGGGGATTTTGTTAAGGTTGGAAATGAAATGAAGGTGATGGCACATTAAATTATAGGAAGAGCTCTCTCTCTAAACGCTTGATTATAATGGCTGGCCCTGACGTTGATGCTTTGACTTTTTGAGGAGGAAGGCATGTGGATGGATATCTTTACGAAAGAGTCTAAAGGGAAAAGCTCTGAGTGAGAAGAATCATGAATATAATCGAATTATATCGAATATAATCGAAATTTATTCCACACAATGTAAAAACAACAAGATATGAGTAAACATACAAGTACACAATGGATCATTGTATTCCATTACATTTTTTAACCCCAAAAAATATTTTTCAACCATTTATTTTTGTTTTACTTATTAGACACGAAAAGGAAAATAAAATCAACAAAAGGATAAGAGCTATTATTTTTAATATATTATACTTTGTCCAGTAAAAATATTATCTGGGCAAGTCTATATTGTAGGATAGGACGGGTAATGATTTCATAGCCCAGCACAGCTAAACACGATAAAATGATGCTGTCAAAAAATCACCCAAAAATGAGTTTTTGTAAGTTGCTGGCGCATCTGGCTCTCGTCCAGCATTATATAGCCAGCCCCTATATTTCTACCCCTTTTGTACCTACGCTCGCACGACTAAGAATTTCTTGAAAAGTTGAAGGAAAAAGTATAGCTACACTTGCGCTAACAATATGTACATGAGGGTTAAGAGTTATTACCCAAGAGAGGGAATTATCATGTGAGAAAACTGTTGAGGAGATTGGAAGTAAAAGTCAATTGCATTGACAAGGAGATAAAGAAGAAAGGTAGCTCAGGATAATTTGTTCTATGAAATATCTCATTTTGCTCGCTATATATTTTGTAAGAAAAATTAGTAAGTAAATGGTAGATCTCCTCGTGTTTTTCCTTCCTTGCTTTTTTCCAGCCCGTACTACACTTCGTACTATTAAATTTGCGTAAAGTAGGTTGACTTGAGAAAAGAGAGCGAGGAAGAGAGAGGAAAAAATCATGGATTTTATGATGGCAAATAATTCAAAGTTGTAACTGTAATCATGGTTTACAGCTGAAAGACACTTGGAAAGGCAAAGGGATCTATTAGGTTTGTAGGGAAATTAATGGATTTTATGTACATACACGAGGATAAAAAATAAGGACGGCGAGGAACGAACTATGTTTGATTTTTTTAGGTCCGTAAAATAGGTTGTAAACTGGTTGTTAGCTACAGTGGATGATAGTAGTAGGAAGTTTTGTGGAGGGACATTAAAGGTACGTAAGTGTATTAGTACCTGACCACTCAATTAATTGATCAGTTACCTCCACCAGCCGTTTAACCTTTTGACGCGGCAGAGCTCTAAAATGTGGTCACACGAGTAGATAAAGGGCCATAAGTGATTGATGAGAAATGAGTACTGTTGAGAAATGTTACATTTATATTTGAAATGTGTGTGTTCTGTGCACATGAGAATTCCTGAGGATTGGAGTCTAAGAAGGAAATTGAATGGGACTGTTATTGCTGGAGAGAGAACTCTTTGGGGTATTTCCCGTCCATCAGCAGAAAAGTTCATGTTGTGTAAAAAAAAAAGAATTGTTTGTTTTTGGTTACACAGGTCGAGTCACCGACAAGTCAGCAAGCATCCGGAGTGAAGTCATTCTCCATTTCGGATATCCTAAGTCACAAGCCGAACAGTAACAGTCCTAAGAATTGTCGTAGTATAGACGTGACCAACGTGGTCGTTCAGCAAAGGATAGTTCGCCCTTGGGATCCTCAAAGTAAAAACAACGGAAGACGAAACTCATCCGATTCATCACCATTAGATGCTCTTTTCCAAATGACGTCGAAGACATTCGAGGGTCTCAATGGTCACCATGAGAATTCAGGTAAACTCATCAATTATCTTGACCACTTACACACGTTACCACCAACTCCCCGCCCCAGCCTACCCAAATCCCCTACTTACAACGATTTTCTCCTACGAAACCGAACCTCGTACCTCACGTATCTATTTTATATGTGCTCCTCAATTATCTCGATCCCTCAAAAAGTTTCCTTTCTCTTCAAGCATTCAAGTTTCTTTTAGGGAATTAATCAGCTCAAAGTTTCTTATTTTTCTTCTTCTCTCCGCAATTTGTACAAATTTCTTTGAAAAACCTTAGCCATGCAAATGTTTATGCTCGATTTTTCTACCTCATACGGAATGTTCAGCAAAAGATTACAGGGATTTTCACATATAGGCATATCGTATATTCATAAAAAACATGCATACGTTGCGTGACCACTTGACTTTTTCTTCTTTATTCTCTACCGAAAATACATGCAAGACAAAGAGCGTCGCAAATATTGATTCAGAAATCTTCCATTTAATACCAGTATTTTATCTCTGCAGATTACATATACGATCCCTATTTAACATAAAAAGGTCAATCAAAATAAAATCGTAGGATTCCCGAACGAAATGTGGACCAGTAAAAAGTAGGAAAGGCTTTGCTATATGCGATGACAAATTCATCAAGGATGAACTAAGAGGTTGTCCCCAAGCATCCATCAAGAGTGCTATTCAAAAATGTACGGTATCGGAGATTAAAAGCTCAATGCTGGGGGCAGGATGATCCAGGTAAAAGGCACCATTTAGAAACTGTGGGTGGCATGAAAGGTTCAGTATTCCGAAATACAAGCAACTTCCCTCCTAAATATATGCACATACTAAACTTTGTCCATATAGGAATCCTCTTCCAAAGAAAATGGTTGCGCTATGTAAGTGCACATGATTAAGTAGCCCTACAGTATACAGACGGAATTGTCAGAGTCTTGAGACTATATGGCTTGAAGATAGTGAGAATTCCCAATAAAAATCAAAGCGTGTGCGCACCCTCTCCTCACACACTATCAATGCAATGAGCAATGAATAATGGAGCGCCGTGTAAAAATCCAAGTTTCCCTAGCTTTAGCTGTACCTTTTGATTAAATACCAACTAAAAGTACCAATGCAATTGGGGGAGCCAAAAATGTGTGGATAAAAAAATACATATATTTTTTTCTTTCAAGTGTATATGAAAACATTGGGGGATTATTTTATGGAGAAAATCCACTCCTTTTTCCAGAAAAAGAACAGTTCCAAGGGAATTTGTGTGCGTGACATTTAAGCATTGGAAGTTCTCTCCGACAGTTCTAGCCCTTCTTCATAGACAGGAGCGTATTACTCAAGGAAGAGAACTACTTTTAGTATCTACAAGAATAGAGAGAGTATAGGGAAGAGATAAAGTATATTTCTCCCCGCTGTCCGAGTAGTCTCTTCAAACCTAAAGAAAAGTATATAAACAACTAAATGTTGTACAATCCAAAAAACTACAACAAATCTATAATAAATGGGACTATCCAAGCAGGCTCCTCCATTCGTTTTGACGTGGCTCTCTCGTGTGTGTGTGCTAGAGAGAGAGAGAGAAAAGTGCATATTGTTATTTCGACAATGCCTCTGTACATACAGAGTTGGTGCTACATTGGGCATTATTTATGGCTCTAATGGCAACTTGTCATTTGCTGGTATTTAAAAAAAATAGAATTCGCGTATTTTCTCCATTTTTTCTCCAGAACCTCCCTCCAACCGGCTGTTCCTATGTATTTAATCTATAAAAGTCTCTCCCCTCTCTCTCTCTCTCTCCTCAATTTTTTTTATATGAACTTGTACACATGCTAGAGCTTTACAGTAAGTAGTTTTGTAGTAGTTTTTCAATGAGGAAATGTTTGTATTCTTGTTTGGGAGTTGGTTTAACCGCAGGTTGGTTTTAACCCAAAGGCAGGGGGCAAGGAAACTTTATATATTTCTAGGGAGAAAACAATATCAAATTGGCATTTGCCAATTTATCACTTTGATACTTGAACCGAGGGTTATGAAAAGAAACTATACCTTTCACGCTATCACGACTTCAATCCTCAAACTCCCACATGGAGACAAATACCCATGATATATGTAGCGTACGCGTAGCCGCGTGTAGCAGCTGCTATTATTAATAAAGACGTCCCTCAGCTTTATTTTTTATGCATGATACAAGTTTTACTCTCACTCCTTTATTGGTAGGCGTTATATCAAATTTTATTTTTGCATTTATTCCTACACACCACTGACTCCGTCAATGTAGTAGCAGGGTCTACATACGAAACTAGCCCATGTGGCATTGGGAAGGAATTGACATGCTCAGACATATGTAATGGACTTGGAATGTGGAAGGAGTGAACTGCATGCAACTTTATTATGAATTTCCATGTCGATGCACAGTATGTGATATCTATATGTCAAAAGAAATTGATCGTACCAGACGGTGATTTAGCTGGAGACTTTTTATATGTACGGGGATAATTTCAAAGCTCCCGAGAATTATAGACTTGGACTTTTAATACGACTGCTTGTCACAAATGTTCAAAAGACCCTCTTTCTCTCTCTCTCTCTCTCGCACACACAGATAAATATCATCTCATCACGCAAATTAGTCAATTGACTCTCTCTCTCTCTCACTCTTTCTCTCTCACTCTAATGAGCAACATGACTAAAATCCATTTTCCAAAGGAGACACACACACACATACACAGAAACAAAAAAATCCTGAGACAAAAATCCATTAGTAAAGTTAACAAATTCAATGACTTGTTTCATGTATACGTACGCATGGTTACTGTCTACAATGAAATATACTTACAGCTACGCTACCTACTACTGCGAATCCAAGTCCCTTGTGAAAATTCAACTGTCGCTGTCATCTTGTTTGTCTACACATTCAAGGGAGAGGAGTAAATGGCGGAAGTAGCTCTCCACATTTTTATAGCAATGAGGATGAGTAGCTTAGATGAAAACAAATGGTACATATGTAGTTATACATTTAGTTATATGAAATGTACTCAGAGAATTATTTGTTCAACAGCGTCCTCTCTACATTTGTAAAGAGTGAGTGAGTGAGAGAGATTTTAAAGGAGAGGAGTTTCCATGTACGTAGGGAAAGGATGCGAAAATTTTTATGTGTCATCTTATTTGTTGAAATGAGATGGGAGCAGGGTTGGGTAGTTTATATACATATTGACGTAAGATATAAGGAGATATTTTTTTTAAATGCCGTAGTTGAAAAGATTGAAGCTGTGAAAGAATTCTGAATAAGTCTCATTAAATTTTTTCTATGGTGACGGAAAATAGTTGTGACGACAGAGAATTGAAGAGCAGCTGTTGCAAGTTAACATTTCAAGCGATTAACGTGAACATGTTGACGGCACAGTTTCCGTTTACTTTCACAAGAGGTTTTAACCGAAAAACTTCTTCTTCATCTTCATCCTGACTCAGATTTCCAAATCTCTCTCTCTCTCTCTCTCTCCTTAGCCCTAGCTTTGAATCCGGCTCGTGTAAGTAGCTTGTTGAGTTTTTCCTATCCTCCCTTTCGTCATTTCACATACTTTGCACACTCTCTTACCGTCAACCTTTTCACCTCATCATCATCACGGACATGCCAAACGAGAACAGACCCCGCTTTCATTTCCAATTTGGTGTGTATGTGTGTGTGTGTGTGTGTGTGTGTATAGCAAAACTAAAAAGCCGCTTGGAAGTGAGCGTAAAAAAGATTTCACCTAAAATATTTAATTTTTCCCTACTACTAATTTTAACTAGCTCAAGAATTATTATAGTGACAATATGTCTCCATTTTTTCATCCATACTCAAATACATAGCCTTAAATCATATCTTTTCTTATTTCATCATTTTAAATAGCAATGGAAATTGTGGCCACGCAAATTAGGTACTAGGATGACTCTTCTAAATTTCTAATAGGAGGGCATTGCTCATGAAAAATATTATGTTGGAACTTAAGCCCCACAACCTATACTTTCCTTCTTATTTACACTTTCTAACGATAAAGAATAAGAGATTTGGATAAAATATTTAGATTGGTATAGCTCTGATGGCAGAGCCATGAAAAAATATTTGAGTTGATTTACTGCCATGATAAATTGTCAATGTGGGATGAAAAGGAAAAAGACGCTAAAAAAATCTGGTGCTATATTTGCATTTGTACTTGTGTGTATAGCTTACGTATTTGTGAAAAGGGTAAAACAATATTCAAGGCGTTGCAATTGATATAAGACGAAGGAGAGAGAGAGAGAGACCCTCCAATGTGTCATTCACGGCTTTGAAAAAGCAAATCGCGTAGTTAGTTGAAGTTTTGATAGGTTCTTCCTCACGGTCCAAATGTCACTGTCTCATATGAGTTCCTCATTTACCCTACACTTGCTCTAACTAAAGTAATATAAGGTCCAATTCATTGGCTCTTTACATCTGGCGTGAATTATGGTATGTATGTATAGAAGCACGTAGAGATAATGTATGTGTATTTCTAGGGATTTTTCCATGGAGAGTTTCCATATGGAGAGATTTCTGGGAAAGCTGTAGGAAAGGCTATTATACTATTCATAGACTTTTTTCCTCTTGGCTCGTTCCATCCTGCTGCCTATTAAACGTTCGTGCTTGCGCCGTCACAGGAATTGTCATTCTCGTGTCTCTTCATGTGGAAGTTACTATATATGAAAAAGCCTAGTCTGTGGAGCACTCCTGTCAACACAATTTTGGCTTTCCTTACGGACCTCTGTATTTCAGCTGTAGTTTCGGAGTCAGATCTTAGGAAAAATTTATAATTAAAAAATTGCTACATGTATAAAAAAAACTTAAGGAGAGGAGATTATTAAAATAGATAAATATTACAAGATATATAATTTTTTATGTACCCCCGTCACCTTTGGCAAGCTTTATTGCTTATGAGTTTCCCGAGTAATAATTGCTTGAGGGAGTTTTGAGAAATTAAGAGCGTATAGAGGATAGAGTATAATTTGCATCCACAGCCTCGTCATATTGATTGACACGCTCTGGTTTTGAGGACTCACGTGAGATGATATACAAGCTATTTAGGAAGAAACTCGTGTCTAATTGTGTGCTAAACGTAAATATACTCATTAATGAATAAAATGTGAATAAAAGCGTGCAGGTTATAAAGAGATTTTTAAAAACCGTGTTACGTCGTGGGAGGTCTAACTTAAGTTTTTAGCTTTGAACCCGTCAGCCTCAACTCCATGAACTTCTGCCGGGCCTCCTGGGCTAGACTTTCTCCAATATAAATTCCTAATAGATCCCAAATGGGTTAGGGAGTTCTTAAAGAGGTACTTAAGGATTAACCTTTAAGGACCTCGATGGATTGTATCTGTCTTTTCCTATCTCACACACGCAAGGATTTTTATCCCTCCTAATGGACGTAGGGCTATTAATAATTAGTCAGCGTTCATCTCCGAGATGACTCCGTGTAACAACTAGTTATTATCACTGTCAATTCCAATGATGCTCTTCTCATGCTTTTTTCTCACCTCATACATTCCTTCCCTCAACCCAACATTCACGTCCAACAATGTATGATAATTCTAGCTTGAAGCCAAGTATTTATTGGTTCTTCCAATCACCCACAAGGCATGCTCATCAATTGGAATTGCAAAAACCAAGAAGCTACTTCACTTTTTCTTCCATAAGTTACCTTTACCTCTGCATAATAATTAATGTACCTCCCAATAACAATAATAATATACATCAATTCAAATCACACACGCGGACAATTTTTTCCCAAGCCATTAAACTTCCAATGATAATTACTCCTCCATAGGGATCTCCAAGTAGGAATCTTTATTTCCGGCAGTTTGCAAAATTCCAACTTGTCAAAGCAATTATAGCTTGCCTATGGCAAGTAGCAGGTACTTACAAGCTCATCCTTTTTTCTCCTTCTAAGGCACCACTACTACCAAAGTCAATGTGATAATCCTTGAGAAATCCTACACTCATTCCTCTTGAACCTCTCACCTCTCAAACTGAGGAATAATTCGACGATATTCTTCCAAGTCCTCCTCGATCTTCATGTCAAAATGCCATTTTGTTTAAATGAGCCAAGAACAGTGCTAGTTTTATGTAAATCTCTTTAAATGTATATGACAAGCATTAGAATTTGTTAAAGGAAAAGTCTCTGACTTTATGAAATGGAAGTTGTGTTGTTGTTGTGAGAAAAAATCCCGAGCTTTCTTCTCATCACTCTTAGAATTCTCTTCTCTTCTCGATGATTAAACTTAAGCTAGCCAAGTAAGGGAAATTTGTTGAGGGTGTGGGTTGAATTCAAAATGCTAAATGCTATTTATTTGCATTTGCTCCCTTCGTCTCTGACAAAGCGCCATTGGAGGAATTTCCAGAGTACCATTTAGCTTTTATGTATAGAGAGAAAGAGTATAAAAATGGAGTGTTGGTTGGGGTATAAATTTGATGTGGAAACTTATGGGCATGGGCATATGACATGGAATAGGCTTACATTAGATAAGGTGGTGAAATGTCGCCGTTAGAATAAATAAACTCGGGATAATTTGTATGAACGTCTGGATCATCATGTCACGGGTGATTATACGTGTACATGTTAAGAATTGGCTGGGAGACTCACCATAGCCTGTAATAACTCTGTGAGAAAATGCATTCAAGTAAATGTGGTGGTAGTAGTAGTAGTGGGATATGTGAGTAAAGGCAAGTTTTAGAACTTTTTTTTTCTGGGAGAGATGCAAGGGCACAGATTTATAGGAAAAGATTTCTCTGTGTGGAAGTAAAGTAAAGTGTGGAAAGAGAAGGGAGTTTTGAGGCAAGTATGTATATATTATTATTGGGGAGTGAGGATTATAGAGTGAGAGAGAGAGAGAGAGAGAGAGAGCGGTGGTAGGAGTATACGAAAAGATGTTGGTGGAAATGGAAGGGAAGGGAGTACGGAGCTGTGTGCCTTTACATTGGCCATTGGAGAGGTTGTTGTTGGAAAGGGAACGAGTTATCACGAGGCATTTCACAGGCCCATTTTCAGTGTTTAGTCGAGTGTCTAAAATGTTCGTGAGGAATCATTTGTCACTGGGACTGGAGAAGCTGGGAAGTTGAGAGAACACACTTCATTTCTCTTTGGATGGGTCCTCTGAATATATTGCTCGTCTTCCCGAATTCCAATTACAATTGGAATTTATATATCCTAACCCATTTGGCTTTACGAGAAACCGTTTATCCCAATATTGACTTTTTCCACCTCGTTGGCTATTCTTTGATCATCATGATACTTGATGGCTCACATATTTCCCATCTCACACCCAAACTATTTTCACTCTCCGCTCTTCTCTCGTCCTCTCACACGCTCTCTTTCTTTCTCTCTCGCTCTCTCTCTCTCTCTCTCTCTCCCACTCTTATTCTTTCTCGACGAGAGTAATCATTTTGTTACCCCAGTTCTGTACTCAGGAATTGTCTCTATACAAAATTCAACTAATTCTTCTTCACTATACAATAGCTCTTCTAGATTTCCAAGAAAAAGAACAAGGCTCTTTTTCATACTATCTTTTTCCTTGTTCCTCTTTTAAGAAAGAAACCAAAGAGTAAAAAAAAATGAGCTGTCTACACTTTGCGGCTCTGATCTCACTTAAATTTCCCTCACATTTTTTTATCACTTGAAAAAGTAAAGATAAATAGTAAATGGAGGTTGTCTCAGAAAATTGTTGACTTTTTAGATATAAAACTCGGCTTTTCTCAACTGTCTCAGCTACTTCACACTTGTCATATTTCTGCCATTCAAGAAAAGAGCGAGAGAAAAAAACCTTTATCAAGTGAAGAGATTTTTTTTCATAGTTACAATACTATTGAATGACAAAAGGATGACAAGCTTGAGTTGTTTCCTTAAATGAGAAAGTTTAACTTCTTTTTGAAAACGTTCGGTGTGAGGATTTGAAATTATTTCAAAAATTCCTTTTTTATTTAGCTCAACTTATAAGCTGGCTCTATGCAAAAAAAAGCGCAATAATAATTTATAGGTATTTTATGTAGAGCGAAAGAGAGAGAGAGAGAGAAGGAGAGGCCGTAGCATTTATATTTATTACACCATTTACTCTTGATTTTAACTTTGGACAATACAAGAAACATATTGTAATTAATGGGAACATATGCCAAAGAATTTAAACGACCCGTCCAAGCTTTTACTTTGTTTTCTGAACAAATGGATTGGAACGGGAAGAGAAAAGGTTAGGGGAGGAGTGGGAGTTGTTGGGTTGAATGAAGGACGGAGAGAATTTCTTTCCAACAGAATTCCTTATAATCAAGGTTCATTTCTTTTTTTATTTGCCTTTATACTCAACTACTACTACTACTACTACTACCATGGTAATTATGGAGCCAGTCACTTTCCCAATCCATTTATACAACGTGTCATATTGCATTTATTCTCTGGGCTCGTAAGAAATTACCCTTTGGAGACCTTTTTTTTATTTCAATAAGTATTAAGTCTGGTAAAGATTCCTTTTTGTTTAGCCTTATAGTGTTTTTTAGTTTAGTGGCAAGGGTGGTGAGGCTAGGTTCGGCAAGGTAGTGTATATAGCCCAGTGGTATAAATACTTAATTAGAATTGGCCATATGTAAGTTTCATGTATTTCCACGTGTATGTAATAGGTTTAACAAGGGATCGCTATTTTGCTATTATTTCTCATATACATATATGTATTTTTCTCACACGAGAATTCTCTCTCTCTCTCTCTCTCTCTCTGTAGGGTCTTTTAGGGGTATGTTTTTTTCCCTGTAGCTGTGACAAAATATACGTTATCACAAGTATTTAAGCACTCTGTTCATACAGAAATCCCCTCTTGTAAATTAACTTGAATTCTGCATGCACACCGTCCATTTACCCATACCTGGCTCTTGCATAGCACTGAAATATGTATGCAATCGCAACGTTTAAATATTGATATTGTACAAGCAGAAGCCATGCTTATATGCACTAACTTCATGTGACCGTATATGTAATTTAACCATCATGCTGAAGTAGCTTCATAAATAGAGGCTAATGCAATCATCCTATTCTTATATAGCTTTAAATATACTAAAACTTATTATGTATGTGACGCCTGTAAAATAAGCATTTAAGTTGATGTTACATGTTCATATGAAGGATTTATTATTGAGTTAAGTATTCGAGAAAGAAATTTATTTAATTGTGGCGGCTGCAGTTCTCTCCCATATAGTAAATATGACTTGCTTGAATAATACATTGGTAAATAAGCTTGAGCCATGAATACCTATTAAGCTCTACAGTGAGAGAGTAAAATGGGAACTTTGAATTTTTTAAAGCCTGAGCTAACTCTGTATACAACTGCTACCCAGACATTCCAGAGTTTTTCACCAACCCCATAATATCTGACTAAATGGAAGGAAACAGTCGAGAGTGACATTACTTCTCCTCTGCATTAATAAAGATGTGAAAAATTAGATGATTATAGACTTGAGATGGAGAGAATTTCGTTCGGCGACTCTCTTTTGTATTTATATGTTCAGAGTCTAAAACTCACTAACTTTGGACTACACTCTTACATACCAGACCATTCCGTCCTATAATTTTGCACCCAGTCGTCTCATTAATCTTGCGGAAATGTAGTATTGAACTACCATGGGTTATAATTAGCTCCTCCATTCATTAGTACACAATATTTCCAACAAATCACTCCTCCTTCTAAAAAATCACACATGCTTAAGAAAAACGTGTGCATTCTTGTACATTTTCCTTTCCTCATTCATTTTCATTACAAATTCATATACTACAAAGTCTTATTGGAATACTTGACAATTTCAAGGCCCATTCCTATAGCTTAATATTTACGATCTTGTTTTTTTAATTGTTCATCGCTGGTAAAGACAAGAAAAACGTAGGTATTTAAGAATAGAAAAACCTTGGAAGTTCACGTTCTCACAATATAAAATTCTTTCCTACGACAATGCCACACAATCATTGCTGCTTGTTAGTGAGAGGGCTCTAATCTTGAATTAAGTCATTTCCAGCTACATTTTTTACTTTCCTAATGTCAATAGAGTAATGTATCCACGAAGGCCTAGACTTTGGTGACTGAGTTGTTCTTGTCAGTTTGTTTGCAGGAAATGTGCAAAACAAGTGAATATTTTATTTAATCATTGGTTTGAAAATACTCCCTTTTGTTTATACTACAGTATTTTTTAGTAAACACAGTGTGTGTGTGTGTGTGTGTGTACACAAAAATCCAATTATTGTATAATGGCAGTTGGTACTCCATGCTCATTACAAACTGATTTCATTCTCTATATTAACAAGGTGGATGCAAGGGGAAAAAACCATTGAGGTAAATGTTTACGTAGTAGTTAGGGTCATTGTATGAGCAAACAAAATAAATGACTAATTATGCAAAAAGTAGCATTCGCCATCAATAGCTCAGCCATTCATGGAAATTATGGCGAAGCGAAAAAGCATTCATTTCCCTTTAACTCCGAACTCCCCTGACACATGACATATTAATGACACATGTGAGACTTGCGATTTGATCAGTGGGCTTTTGCGAAACATCAAAAGGTATGGTCTGCAAATATACTTGATAACTTTTCCAACTGCCAATTTACACTCGAGAAAACCTTCCGAAGCCTTTACTATACAGCTAAATAGCATTCTTGTAAATGAATCAGCTCATTCACTCACTTACTCACTCACAATCAGCTCTCAAGTAGGCACCTAAATAAAAAAACAAGTATGTACCATTGTGTACATTTTGCACCAGTAATTATCCTACTACTACTACTACGGAGCCCAAAACCTACACTACTCCTGTTTGTTTTCCCTCTCCAATATATTCATGCTCTTACCATTTTGAAAGCCATATACCACCTGACATGAATTACATGTGCAATGCTTCTCCAAACACTACTACAACTCTGAGGTAATCATTTATTCATGGGCTGTAGAACTTTGGAGGTTCACATGTGAGGCCTTTGTACATGTCCATTTAACTGTCCACCCTCAAATGACACAAAAGTCAAGAGGTAGGATAAAGTGAGAATGTGCACGAACTAGATGAGCTGATTTACAAATATATTGATAACTTTAACTAGCGTGTGAATGGTAGTCAGTGAAAATAATATAAAATCCATTCGTGAAAAAATCTATAAAAGTAAACAATATTTTCAATAATATTTGAGCTTTTTTTTAGTAGAGATTTTCACTGATGGAAATTAATGAGCGCGCAAGGCTCAAAGGTGTCTACTCACAAGAGGAATTAATTGCCACATTGTTGTGATGATGGCTTTGGATCTGAAGAAGCAGCTCCGTTGTCACAAAAGCCGACAAGCTTTCCAAGTGGGACAAAAAAACTTGCTATATTTATGTATACGTCATTTGTAAATCCATAGCCCTCCAAGTAAAAACATGTACTGAGGCAAGCACTGTGCTGGAAGGCTTTTTTAAAAAAAGTTTACTGGTACACTACAAAATATTTACTACTCTGAGATTCTTACTCTGCTTGTGAGATCTTCTAAAAATAATTCTGGAATTTTATTGTTATTGAGTGTGACAAAATCCTTGATAAAAATATTACCGTTCATTTTCTGAGAACTGCTCCAGTAATTTTCATCTGATTGTAATAATAATTATGGATAATTTGTGTAGGAAGTACTTTTGCTCCTTAACGGACATTGTTTTTTTTTTGAACTGCCCGTCAACCGGAGTGGTCTGTTGTGAGAGAAAGATCCGATATGAATTACTATGAAGGCGATAGCTTAATTGTATATGATAGTATTGTGATTACATATATGTACGAGCATTGTTACCAGTCTGGACTCATTGTTTCGTTGAGATTGACACGATATGGATTGTAAGGTGTAGGAACTGTAGAAGGAAAGATATGATGGTGTGGGATACCTGCTAAAGTTTTGTCAGGGAAGAGATATTGTGGGATGGAGGTGGACGTTCTAGGTTGTCTTGAGGCTTGTCTTGACATCAGGGGCTAAAACAAAGCACAATTCATCATATTTTGATTGGTATATTATGGCTCTTATCTGTTGTGAAAAGAAAAGCGATGATAAAATATTTCACCAGTAATCAAACGCTATCGATGGAACATTAGCACGTTTACACTGGATTTATTGTCAATTAATGACGTTAAAGACCATACCCTCCGTATAATTCCTATCCAATGTGCCCACGTAATTACACTTCCCTACAGCCTTATACTATTTTTCTTGAGCAAAATTTACCTGCCTTTAGTGTACTCATACATACTGACATGTATATAAGTACATACTTATTCTTTACCTACCAGATATAATTTTTTTCATATATTTTCCCCTTGAATTCAAAAGACAATAAAGGTCCACTTGAGAGAGAAAAAAATATTCTGAAGGGAGGAGGTTATATACGTAATTTTTTGAGGTTATTACATGAACAAACGACGCGTCACCCAAACATCTTAGTGTGGGTTACTTGATCATAAAAAAGTGTGCATTAATATCTTTTAACATGACTCTAATTGTTCTCTATAAATCAAAGGCGGTGTATACTATTACCATATAACTCACCACGTATAGATTATGGAGGCGATAATTGTTCTCAAACCTCCATTCTTTTCTTCTTTCACATTTCACAGTAACAATGATAACAGAGAGCTGAACTTTGATTTAATTCATATTACTACGTAGATACATAATTACTTGTTCTCTCTCTCTCTCTCTCTCTCTCTCAGTATAAGGTAATGAGCAAGATAAAGAGAGTGAGTAGGAGGAGGATAAGAGCAGCTTTTCCAATCTCATAATTCATACCATTGCGAATATCAATGAATATCCTGCCAAATTGGCTTCGGCTCTTAATTTACACACTACATATTTCCTATGTAGTTACTACACATACACTAAAAAAAAGTACGTACAAAAATTATATCATACATAAAGTTCAGCTAGCTACACATAAAAGTACTCTACGACTAATAAAGGGACCACATAATTATGACGGACCCCTAATAGAATTCTCAGAAATAAAGCATGGAATAATCAAGAATTTCATGAGTGGACTTTCATCTAATAGTAAAAAGCGTAAGCTTTGAAGCATTTTTATTGGGGATTGCCTTCTTTTTTTTTGTCTAAATGATGTCACGCGAGACAATTTCACAGATATGTTCACAATGAGTGAGGGATAAATTATTTTTGAGATAATAAATGAATATGGTGAAATTATAGTAAATAATCATCCTCCTCCCGTCCACTTATTACTAATGCCATGGATTCTAGTGAGGCGTTCTAGCGTAAAATGGGTAGGGATTACAAGGTTGCAGGATATAGCCAGTCAATTACTGGTAGTTGCTATGTAAATGCAGGATGACAATGGACCATTCATAGGAATACTATAAGGTTTTATCCTGCTATAGTTTACAGTAGCTGTGAAAAGCTATTAAGGGTGGTTGAGGCAAAGAGTCAATGTTTGTACAATAGTAGTAGGAGAGAGAGGAAATCCATGTGTAATGTTGCACGTATAGAGAGACACACCAACCCCTCATTGATCCTCTTGTACGAATTAATTACGGTTGTGTAACTAGAATAGATTGAAAAAGGAAAGGCAAAAGAGCCACTTAATAAAAGTCGAAAATGCTGACTAGTTAATGGTATTAACACGACCTTCTGCCGTAAATTGAAATTGGAAATGTTGTGTCTCTCTTTTATGCGTACATACGTACGAGTCTTTGGGAAGTGGAACGTTCCTCCTTTCAGCATATTTCCTTACAATAAATATACTACTCATGTGTAAAGTATACATAGGAATTTGTCAACTCCAGCCCTTCAGATAGATAACGATTTGTTCGACTTGGTCACACTTACGGACGAATTACGGAATTACAAATATGAGAAAAGTATGTGTATATTTTTGTATGTAACAAGGGCTGCGTGTAGCCGTCGTTACTATATGCACAAAAAGGAGCTTTTGGTAGGTGGGGATTTGGAAGATTCATTTCCACTTCCAATGAGCTTTTTCATGCCTGGGACTCAAACAGGCGTTCATGATCCATGATCTTTAACGTAGAAATGCAGTTGTGGGGTTCCCTTGCAGGACTAGCAATGAACTTTCCCTTCATTTTGTAGTCAGTTCCTGTTCATTCTAACTTTAATCTTTCATACTATATATTTTTTCAATATTCCTCTCCCTTTCCAAACCGTTTACCCAAATCTGTTGCGCTACTAGGAACTGATAGTTCCTTCCTTTGGTTTGACATATTATTTCAGACAGTACTGAATAGTTAGCGTATCTGATGGAAATTAAATTTTCAAAACTTATTTTATTTTAATAACAGTAAATTAGTGGGGATTCATAGAACTCGGTCCGTAAATAATTGGAGATACTTTTTCCTACCTCCAATTGTTTACAATTTTTGTCTCTACTATTGAGAGTTGCTTTATTTACTTCAAATAAATAAAATTCTTGAAAAATATTCCAACCGAGAGAGTTAGCCTTTCTCAAATTTTTTGAGCCAAACAAAGAACGAATCTAAGCATAAAAACTTGACTCATTTACTCTGAGTCACTCAGCTCATATAGAATCTGTGAATCTGTGATCATTAGAAAAGTGACTGAGTTTTTATGAGGGCAAGTAATAATCTAGAGTAGCAAGGAAATACTAGCGTATTTGTTCAAGGTACATACACGGTTTGTAACTCTTATGACTTATCCTTAGCTATTTATCATGACATGATCAAGGGTTTTTCCCCCTATGGACCTGAACTTACAAAAGACTTATTGTTTTAATGATGGTTATAACGAATCGGAAGGATAATCAGTACAAAGATGAGTTTCATATGTTATTGTATCTGTCTTTACGCTCGAGTTCTCCTCCCTGCCCTGCTTCATCATCATCGATTCCAATTTTTAACAACATATGAAATGGATACTGGAAAGGGTGGAATGAGTTTGAATTGGATACTACCACATGAACTTCCATTAGCAGTTGTGTAGTGCTAGTAGCCGTTCCTACAACTAAATTGTTTACCAGTTGTTCTTAGTTACGTATGCAGGAGATGATCTACTGGAAACAAATACATGTGTAGTGCTTAAATTTTATTGCCGTAGATTTTAGTAGTAGTAGTTTGGAATAATATATAATGGAAAGTTTATATCCTCAGGGTACCTACTTTATTACGTAAAATGTATCATTTGCTCCGTGTACTAAAAGATTGAGGATTTTTCTAGTCCTTGTAATAAGAAAGGAATTGTTGTTGTTGTTGTAGTAGCAAGTGTAGTAGTCAAGAGTGGTCGTGTAGTATTTACTGGAAACCTCTGAGCCAGCGGAAGACTAGTCCATTTGACTTGAGTAATGTATAGTAAGCGTAGCGTGAAACTATAAAAAGGTAAAAAAGTATATGATTTACCTATGAGAGACTCCATATTATTATAATAGTGAGTTTGTTGTTAGTGCATTGTCCTTATACAGAAGTATCTCTCCTCAATATCATATGATTATTTAAAACAATGCTCAAGGAATGAAACAAGCTGTTATTGCTTCAAATTAAACTTGGTTTTGTCAGAATGTATGTATCTTCTATTGTAAATATGTTACCATACATGTACTCTTTTTTTATATTTACATGGATTTACGTACAGGGATTTTTTTCTAACTGGGTAAAAGTTACCTCGGAAAAGTGCATTAGTCTACGATCCGATGGTGCTGTATATAGTTAGTAATGGAACGAGCATGTTTTCCTATCAAGGATGAGTTTACATGTGTTTGGTCCTGGTTAAATTGAAGTTATGTGGTTTTCATTTCGTAGGTTAATTTGCAAAGGATTTCTTTTACAAACAACTTGTAATTTACAAAACAGGATTTGCACATGGAACAATTTAAAAAAACACGAAGCTCCCACGAAACCTCGCTTACTCAATCTTTCAACCAGAAAATTTTCTGTATCCCTCTAGCATTAAAGGTAACGAGGCTAGGGGTGGGTCCTCATATTATACTACTATACAATAGCCCCCATGCTCTTTATAATCTACATTCTTCAATCCACCTTCAATTCTGCACTAGCTACTACTAGTAAATAATATTAAAAAAACCCACAATTCCTCCCATAGTTACCTTTGAGAATACCATAGTGACTGGCCTTTAGCATTAGAAACTATATCATGTCTCTCTGCTGGGACATGGTCATACGATAAACTAATCATTCTCTTATTAGGTACAATACACATTAGTATTACATTCAACCACAAATATCCTTTTGTACATGGGTAGATATTGTACAACTACAACGTAATTCCGCAATGCCAATGAGCTCAATGTGAATAGAATGCAATTTCCACAAATCATTAGACAGTTTTTGTACAGATTTCCTACCTATTTTTTTCCAGCTTATTGTTGTAATTTGAGATTGTATAGTAGTGGAGTTAGGGAATAAAAAGTCCGCCGCCCGCCTTTAGTGTTCCATTTAATTTCTATTTCCAATGCTTTTTCTAACCTCAAACGTTAAATCTTGTAGAACGAACAGGATGTTCCTATTTGTGAGTCTCCATAGTTTGTTTGCTGTGGGCATGCATTTTTAACATACATATTTTTCCTTGGTATGTACACCCAAATTAAACTAGTACGTACAATTATTGTATATGGAGGAGCACACGTAGGAGCGGTAATTGGTTGTAGTTTGGGGAGTAAGGAAGGATATCATTCTTATAATAATAAAGTATGAGAGAGAGAGAGAAACGTGGAAATTGCATTTGTTCTTGTTTGTACATATTAAACTTAGGAATGGGAATGTGTATAGTGGACAGGTGCGTATACATACGCATGGGGCAGTATCATTAGTGAAGTGGGAGTTCGCATTGGCGTCCTTACATAACATTATCCTATTTGATATTCTATGAGCAACTCTGAGCACACACTCCAAAATCCGGCGGACTGAAAAAGGGAGCCAAGAGTTATATAATCTGTGGGTGAAGCTCTGCTCTTTGGAGTCGCCATGGATGCCTTGGTTGTGTATTAGTCAAGTCAAAGGAGTAGGAGTTTAGTATATAACGTATAGGAACAGGAAGGCAGGTAAAATGAGCATACCGAAGGTAATCAACCAAGAGAAGGGGAAACTGCTCGAGAAGGCTGGCCATAAACAAAGTACATGGAAGTCGTCGGGAGGAAAATTAAGAGTTAGCACTAGTTAAGGCTTAAAGCTGCCGTCAAACTCTACCTGGGTATTTTACGTATTGTATTACATGCTCGCAAATTGCTTCACTTTATTCACCACTAAACTGTCTACACACACCTTCTATGATGAAGTTCCTCTGCATTAATTACGTACTTATTTTCTTTATTGCAATGCTCAGACCGTATTTCCAAATACTACCAAATACACACACACACACACACACACACACTTACAGTCTCACAATCCTTTTACATCATTGCCATGAGGCGTAATAATCTTCGAGCGCTTCTCAACAAACCTTATGCTTGGACATTCAAGTGTGTATCTCTAATACGGCGATAAACAGCCTGAACGGGACGCGTATGGCTTCATATTCTATAAAAATACTACAAGCACTACACAGATACAAATGAAGATGCATGTGCCACATAAAAATGTAGTAAACAAATATAGGGACATGTACAGACATTACATTGGCCAAGTGTACAAAAACATATGCAGTGTACATAAGGGACACATGGAAAGTACATAAAAAGAACCATAGAAAGGATATTATTTAAAAGTTTAAATATATGCAGATAATGCTTAAGTGAACATAGTTGTTAAGCTTAAGGGTAAAGGGATTGGAATGGTAGCATAGCAGCGTGGAAATCCGGCAGTAGCTTTTTAATGTAATGTGCAGGAGTGAAAATGTTCTTAACTCCACACAGTTTAGCAACTTAGCAAGGTTATTGAACATTTGACTACCGTCAATTTGCAAAGTAGACAAGCCGATGAGTGTTATGTAAATTTTCCTCATGGGGCGTAAATGAGTTGAATTATCCTCTCTCTCTCTCTCTGTATACAATTGGCATTAAAATTTTACCATACAATTCACATACAAATAATACATGTTGAGAACAAAAAGTCAATCTCTGACAAATTCACATTAATACTTCCTATACTTGTTCGGTCTCATTCCAACACCCCATGATTATTTAACGGACGGGCTCTTTAGTACAGTCTCCCCCATGTATATTATGTTTTGCTACATATTTTATGTTGCATATAATAAAAACGTATGAAATTGCCATTTCTTTATTTTCCATAGGATGAACAAAAACTAGCATTTTTTAAAGGTGCTATGGGAATGGAGGGGCAGGACAGTATAACTTGTTTTTTTTGCCTATAAAACCAAGGGAAAAAACCCATAGACAGAGCAGTGAACACCCTTATTGTCGTTATAAATTATAAGCTTTGCTCTAATTACTAAATTAGTCATTATTATATGGCTGAGTTAAGTACATGGATCATTGAGAGGTAGCAGGAAAAGTATGAGGTTGTTGATATAATTGTGCTCATAGAATTTTCCTTACAATACTTTTCCGGTCCTTGTCTACATAATTTTTCCCTCGAGGGAGTGAGCAGATTCTCCATGCATTTTCCTATACAGTCAAGTGAAGTTCATAGTATTCTCAAGGTTTTCGATATCCTGCTCCATTGAAATGTACACAGCTGACATGAAGCTCTACACAGTGTAATGTGTTATCTATCTCTAATAATTACGCCCAGAATTATTAATTTCGTATTCATCAACTGTTCCTTGTTATTGGTTGGGTGAGTGTGTAGCTCTCTGCTATAGTGGTACAGGTAGTACATGGCACTTTGTGCATGTGCAATTATTTTTTTCCCAGTAATATCAATATGTACATGTGCTTTTTACCCTCATCATCATCATCATCATCATTTCTAAAACAACAACTATGTTTACCTTTATTCTTTATACCAATGAGCGCTTGTGTAGCTAGAGACTTTTAGATAATAGTACTTAGTAATACAATCTCGTTTTGTTCATAGTTTTGGTTTTCATTTCAAATTAGCTTTATTTATTGCCTCCTCCGTTCTTTTCCCCATTCCTTACCTTCCCAGACAACTTGATTATTGCGCAAAAACTTTCTGCCTCCTCTCTCCTTTAATAATAATGACTCTATATAATGGAGAGGAAAAATATCCAACTCTTGAGCGGAGTTGAGAGAGAGAGAGAAGAGGCGAGTGATTAAGAGTGTGTGTGGGAAATTTCAACAATTAACCATCCTCAGGTTTAGGTTGACAAATTGTACCTACATAAAAGTCCTATACGCAGTATCTACTTACTCCACAAGTATACAATTACTATTTACCAAGTGCCTTCTAGTTCCATGGTAAGCACGTATATGTAATGTTACGTACATATTTATTGTGTATGTACAAAGCCACTTTCTCTCTCGTTTGTGTGGAAGCATGTATGTACATAATTATTACAAATAGGAACAAAATTCGATGGGAATAGCAATAAGGCTGAGAGTGAGTAATGATGAGGTAAAAGAGCCAACCCTAAAACATAACAAATAGGATATCAGGCTACAAGCCCTATGTATATCTTTTCACTGGGGACTTTTGGAACAAAGGTTGGGATTTTTCGAGGGATGAGGAAAATAGGCCCATAAATGTCATGGAAAAATCCTGTGAATTTGAAGCTCGAGCTAAGAAATCGGATGCGAATGACCCAGGACCATGGGGATTCTCCGGTGAAAAGGAGAACTTGTAAAGTGACTAATGACTTTGCATGAGCGTTTATGTCAATTTTAAAGGAGCTTACGCCATAGAAACCCATATTGTACACCCACTGCGAGAGAAAAAGACCAAGCTTAAGTATAATTTGTTACAGTCAAAACAATGAGATCCTTAATTTTTACTCCATCCCTCTTCTTTCCTTAAACTGTAATTTTAACTTTTCAACACTTAAATGAAAATCAGAAAATATTTTGCCCGGAAATGGGAAGCAATTACGATTAGCAATTCCTTAACCTTCATTTTCAACAAGTCTCATTTACACACACACACACACACACATCTGTCTCTCTTTACAAATAGTTGCTTCCTTTGAAAACCAAACCAACTACATTTTCCTAATTTATGCCTTTTTTTCTTGCTCTTAATAGATCGCTGCTATTTTCTTTAAAAATTCTTAATATCATACCAAACCACAGGGTATAGACGAAGCATGAAAAAATTAAATTTTAATTTCTTATTCTATAAAATAAAAAAGGCTGGATACAGATAGAATGGAAAAAATGTTTATAAAAGGGAACATAGTGGGATTCCTAAGCCAAGAAAAAAGAGGGAATGTGAGTAGTTATGGTAACGGAACGGAGAGCAAAGATTTATCAAGTGTTAAAAATCGATTGGAGAAACCCCTTCGTGATGACTTTGTAGGAGTAAAACAAACACAATAAAAGTCCACCGCCTGTCGGAAATGATCAGGAATATTTCTCAATTCAACTTGTCTCTCCCGCATCAATCCCACGTCTTCCTATAAATCACCACAAATGTAGATTGATTTCTCCTCATTTCATCTCCTCGCCTTCACGCAGCTCTTGTCTCTCCTACTAATCTATACCTCTTCCCTTTAACTTACCAATCCTACAGAGCAGATCGAGCTTCGTACATCTCCATCTTAAAGCCTGAACTATTTAAGGGCAGTTTTATTATTAGAGTTGGCTATGCATCGCATAGAAAGCGTAACGAATTTGGCTTATGGGATATTGTAGTAATCCATTTCCATTGGATAATGCACGCGACCTCTTCCACAAAATAAAGATTATGTTCTTATTCAACGTTTTTCGTCCCTAAAAGTTTAGGTTCATGTTATCAACATTATATTTGAATTTCCTTTTTGCTGTTTTTACTGGCAATGAGAGGGATATAATATGCTGAGAGACATAAATTACATTAGAGCTTGTATAAATCCAAAGAGAAAAAAATCGGAAAATAATTACATGATTTATAATTTGATAATTTTCCAGAAGCTTAAAATTAGACTTGGGGTGGGACGTAGTATAAATATTTATATGTAGTGGCAATAATATTAAAAAATGGCATGTAGCCGTTATTTTTGTGTGAGGTAGGGACGGATGAATTATAAGGTGAAGATAGCGGAGGCATCAGGGATTACAGAGATGAATTAAGCGGAGTTGGCTTCATAATTGTTATATGGTAATAATTATTATTGGAGTGTAGTTTTATACACGAGTGACTGTGGGGTAGCGGACGTTTGGTTGAAAGAAACAACAACATGCGAGTTTGCAAACAGAAACGCGCTCCTTCCCTTGATTAGATTCCTACAGCCCCAGTCAAAATAATTGACCCCTCAGGTGAAAATCTCCATAAGTAAGTACTTAGCATCGTCTCCCTCCGTTCGTCGGCATCGTTTGAGCTCTTGTCGATATCCTCCTAATCGAGTCAAATCCACAGTCAATCGAATCAAAATTAGACTCTCTATCCTCATCTCTCTCTCTAGCTTTTTCTCTCTTTCCAGCCTATATACATCTTCTTTGCTCATCTCTCTCTCTCTCTCCGTGTCTGTCCCTCAAGTTGCATGCGAGGATGATGGTTCATGAAGACGAAATAGTCGAGGATTAAAATTGAAGATCATGCATGAAAGGGGGGGGGATAAAAACACAAATAATACCAAAGTCGTATAATTTCCTATGGGCAAGGGAACATAATATTATTTTGTTAGAATTATTGTACAGGTCCGTTCGTATATTACACTCTGCGCTCTAGACTTTTGCAAAAATCTCGAGGCATTTTTCGGGTGGGCATATTAACGTCTAATGGGCAATGAGTGAGCAGCGTGTGCGTGAGTAATTTTTGAGGAAACATTTTATACGTCCTCAATTTTTTTTAATATTGCTCACATCACAACATCTTATAGGAACCTATCACCATCATCATCGTGTCGTCGTGTTCTATCCACTCCAAGCTCTCTGTAATGAGCATTTACGTGCATATTTTTTATTCTTCTCTGACTATGCAGCACAGCACCTCCTCACAAAATAACAAGTCTCGCTTGATGAGTGTTGGTTACTAAAGTAGAAAGAGAGAGAGAGAGAGAGAGATAGAGAGAGACAGAGCTGAGTCAATAATTAACTACGAGCACATGAAGGAATGGAACATTTGGAAATGTTATGTGTGTATGTATTATTATTAGCATGGGCTGCACATGTCTATGTCCGTGTCATGCACTTGTATGTTCCTCGGACCATTCGACATGAGTCTCAATGAGTACTACCAACAGAGGGTTGGCATGCGTACGCAGAGTCCACTTTTCTCTCACAATTCCTTCCTCCTTCTTCGTGCTCACCACCTGGCTTTTCGTCAATACCATACTCACATTATTACCTAATTACCTCTAGATGATAGATAGAAAAAGACACTGTCATGATATTTGAAATCCTCTCCTACTTAATTCCCCTCCATTATTATCACTACTGTAAATAGTTCCTAAATGCCCTATCAAATTCTACCACTACTTATTGTCAAGCTGTGGCTTCCAAATCCTTTCTAACTCTTCATAACTATTTATTTATTTATTTTCACGCTTTGTTCACCCTTCTCCACACCTTTGCTTTTTAATACATTATTCTCCAACTATCTACTATACATAGATAAAAGCTCCAGTATTATTATTAGTATTGTTGTTCCATTCTATTTTCTATTCAACATTTTTTCTTATTCTTGAGCAAAAATATACGGAGAGAAAAGGGCAAGCTTGGCCTGGCTTGAATACATGCGGTTTTCGCATGAAGCCTCCTCCTTGATCGATAAGTTTAAATGCTTCCACCGGTTTCTATAGAATGGCCTGTGGCTTTATATATAGTTCTTTTTCACAATGCTTTTACTACCAAATGAACCTCCAATGGCGAGCCGCAGTGTGAGAATTCTCAGCTGCTACAACATAGTTGACTTTGAACATGGAAGAATAGGTTGGTATGTATGTGTAGCAGCCAACAATGTACAATTGACTTGATATGAAAATCATATATGATAAGATACAATTTAGATATGCTCATAGATAAACCCCATAGAAGCCATAATGATGTTTTAGCGGGCTTGGAATTATTTTTCCCTGTATGACCTGCTCATTGGTCAAGGGAAAAAAGCAGTTCAAATTCACTATATATAGTCTCTAGAGGTCCAGGGTTAGACGGGAAAACTCACCATTCTTAACCTAGGGAATATTTTTGAAAATTATCCACATAAAAATCCATGGTATATAAAATGCATCCCCATATATTACATTGAAACATGTCCGTGGAGGTAACAATGGATAATGTGGTTAAATTATGGTACGCAAGTGCGGACTTATAATTTCATTGGGAAAATGTTTGGTGGGAGTTTTGAGGATGGCTATCATAGGAGTGCTATAGCTTTGAGATGGGTTACCTAGGAGAGGAAAACTTGATAATTGATACGCGGGCAAACAATTTCTCCGAGTGTGAGGGAGGTAGCCGGGAATCAGATGGACACAGATAAGACCTCATGCACAATATTGACCGGGGCAAGAGAAACAAGCAATATGCACTCAAGTCTAATGGTTACGTATTTTCTTCAAAGGTTTTTGAGCTGTTTCAATGTGTTTCAAGACTCTCCTATGCTTGTTGTGTGTATATAATGATGCTTCATCGGATAACCCGATAAAGCTCCAGGGGTCCTTTATTTACATAGTACATGCACATACTACATGGGCTGCACCCACATTGCAGATACATATGTATTAGAATTGGAAATTCATGGAAAATACGTGAGGTTTTCAAGAGAGAGTGAGAGAGAGAGAGAGAGAAACTTGTGAAAAATCATAGTGCGCACATGACTGTAGAAACTATATGTAATGGTGTGGATTTAGGTGTAAAGCCTGTGAGCTTATATTGAAGCTCAGAGGAAGGAGGCAGTGTCAAGTTTGACAAAGTAGCGATGAGGGTGTTGGTCGGCCCTCTTATTACTTTTCTTCGTGCAAAATAGTGAGGTGGACACCTCATGTATTTTATTGGACCTTTGTGTATATGTTTATCCATGAACTTTTATACCAATACGTGTCCATTTTCTGTAACTACCCTAAACAACTACTCCTGCTCAAAGGCAAAGCTATGTCCAAGTCCAAGTCTCACAGAAATTCACGGCAGTGTAAAATCCATCAATTCAAGCAATTGTTACACCTTTTTAGACCGAGACTGTTGTACAGCCAATCCTAGTCTAAAGAATAACATGAAATTTGATTCTCTGTAGTTTCCTTTGACCAAGCCACACGCTTTATGTTTACAAAATATCTTTTTTGCGTTATTTGCATACCCGATCGCCTTTCCTATTACTTGAATAAGCCCAAAGCATTTCCCTTAATGGGTACCCCAAAATACACATACGCACATAAATTTCACGTGATTATCATTACTTGTATGCAAATAAGCAATCATTTCATTATACTAGATTAAAATTTAAATAGATTTTTTTCCTAGTCTTGTTATAGCACTTTAAGTGTTTATGTCATGATCAGATTGATAATGATTGATTGACTTGTTTCATGCTATGCATAAAAAGAGAGACGAACATTGGAAGGAGGCAGGAGATTGGAAGGGAGGATTCATGTGGAGTTTCTATCATTGAATTTACTCCGCTCACTCTCAGGCTGAAAGGTCACTCTTTTAGCGTTATTTCCTATGTGTAGATATAAAGCTCACATGGTGTGGATCTTTCTAGTAACAGTCCGATTCGGGATGACAGTTTAAGTTTTGTAGTGGTGAGTTCTGTGCAGACACATATTATGCGTCGGCTGCTGAGGTGGATATAATTCATTTATGTAAGTACTCAAGTGGGAGCTCGTCATGGGCCTATTTTAATACTCCGTTAAATTAAGAACAACTGAACAAGCCAAGGACTTTATGACTCGCACTTGATGACATTTTTATTCATTTCCGTTGAAGTTAAACGTACGCCCGTGCTGGAAATGACTTTTGCCTGACTTATTCAGAATAATGGATTGAGACTCCTTTCTGCTTTTGGGACTGGAGGAGAAAATGCACACATTTTTATATAGGATTTTATTCCACTAGTATGTGCAGGGCTTCACGACTGTCCAAATACAACATCCTCTTTCCTTCCTTATGAAAAGCCAAGTTGTTTTCATTAGGACTCGAGTGTGCTGTACACGCCGTCTCAGATGTGGATTGACAGTTTTTATACACCCGTAGTTATAACTAGCTATATATATTTACATATATGCATGTATAAAAATGTATAGGTACATACAGAGCACCCTACTTGTATCAAGTTACTCACAGTCTGAGTGTAATAACGCCTCCCAACAAACTCACTGAAAGCCGTGTAAGTTAAACGCTACACTTATTTACTATTAGACGGTCGCCTTACTAAACGATTCCATTGTTACACCAGAATTCAATCTCCTTCAAGCTATTCATTTCAATTGCCGTCTGTCTGTGCGTCAGACCAACCCAACCAACCTGATCCGGTTTTGTATTTTCCTTCAAATTTATTTGCACCAAAACCCTAGCATATATATGCAGTGAAGGGCATGGCAACTCGAACACACGAGCTATCCTACACCATACAAAATCCCTTTGGATTGTAAGTTTAATAGTGGAGGAAATCCTAAACTCTTATAAGCCCAAGCTCATATATAAACCTTTCGTATAAAGAAGGAGTACCAATAAAAGCAATATTTATTCATTACTTTTATACATTGGGCTATAGCAAATAAGAAAGAAAATCTCTCCGCATCTCCTACAATTTACCTTCATTACCTCAAGTGCTGAGAGATGGCTGAAGAAAAGAGGGAGAGAGAGAGAGAGAGAGAAGAAGAAGCGAGCGGAGCTCAAGACCGCCTTTACAGCAAACCTATCATTTCCAATAGGGCCTTTTACTCCTTTACTCCAATTCCCTATCTCCTCAGTTCAGTCATTATTTTCTTTAATGACTCCTTAATTGCGGCAATCAGGGTGGGTCCTCCCGCTGCGCTTTTATCTTCTAATTTTGCGCTTGCTCACAATTACTAGCAAGACAGCGCGAGGCTCTATACTTAAATCAGTTATTACATATTCCAATAAGCTTAAATCAAAACCCTTCTACACACCCTCTATCATTTATAAATTCTTCCTTAACCAATCAAAGGGAATTTTGCAAGGCAATAGAACAACCTCAGCAGCTCCGAATATACATAGGGAAATATCCGATTCGGAGCTTCAGCTTGGATTTTGAGTCTACTGAGTGGTACAAATATGTACGTATGATATATGTTTATGTACTGTAACATATGGATTGGCTCTAACTGTACGCTACTATTAATAAAAGGTTCCTACTATATAAATGGCCTACACACCAAATGAAATCCTACAATAGTTTTAATCAATTGTCTACTGTATAGACGTATAAAAGGTCTTTAATACTTTACCGGTACACAATTATCTATATATACTCTTTAAAATCCCACTTTTATTAATTACGCCGCTCTAATACACCACTTGGTCAGGGCTTTGGCAAATAAAGAAATAGTTCCCAAGGGATGACTGGGGTCAGCTCAAGAAGGTGAGTAGCTCACTTTCTCTCGCTTAGTTAGTCTGATAGTTCCTTACTGACAAGTAGCTCATCAGCTCGGAGCAGACTGACTTCAAAATCAGCAGCGCCTTGCTTTTATAGGCACCGGACGTCAATTCCATTGGTCAGCCAATAGAATTGACATTTAAGTTTAATTGCAGTTAGCGTAGATTATTTTCTACAAAGCGAAAATGATAAAATAAAATAAATAATAATTTTAATCGTAGAAAATTAAAGTCATAAACTTAAATTGTCTACAGTCACATTGGAAACAAATGGGACAGTACAAATGAAATATGTCCAAGTATATGTATTTAAATTGAGGTAATAGCACACTTGGTTTGGATGAGGAATGAAAAAAAAGTCAAATGAAGTGGTGTTTTAACGGTCAATGCATGGCTTTGGTCACGGTTCAGATATGTTCCTGTAGCGGAGTTTTCTTACGGCTGTAGTAGTGTCTCCGGCTAATTTAAAGCTAGATTTATTCCACGTTCCTGCACGGGGTTATGATTTTTCTAAGAAATTGGTCCCATACATGGATACGAGTGCATATATAGTGTAGTAGGAAAGGAACGAACATGAAAATGAATTTCCTTGTTACTCCTTGCAACTTTTACACAATACCCAGACAATAACAAAGCCTTGGCTCCCAGTCACAATAGCAAAATGTGTTTTAGGGAAATTTCCTTCATAGTCTTTATGCACATATTGGAGGTTTCATTGTGAGCTGTTGTGGTTGCCGTTAAGGTACATAGGTGTTGGATACAATTAGTCAGGTTTTTCTCACCGATTACTTCAATGCATGCTTGACTTGATCCAATACATTATAATAGGGTCTTTGGGAGAGAAATTGGTCGTATGAAAGGTGACTGGAAAGGTATGGCGTGAGGTTGGAGAAAATAACTTATTACAATTGACAGTATTTTGGCTTGTCATAAGTTAGCCTCAATGTTATAGTTAGGTGTGGAGATAAATACTATGGGGGTAACCAAAGGCGGAAGCTATACTCAACCTCTTTCTTATTATGGACTGAATCAACTTATATTGTCGAGGTATGCAAAATTGTCAAATCTAAATTATTAGGATGAGTATTATAGAATGGCGCTATTTCTTGTGAACTTGATGTATATTTAGTAAGTATATAGGGAGAGGGAAATGAAAGAAAAGCTACGAGAAAAAATAGGGTGTATCCATTTTTGGTTTTTAGTTGGCCCTATCTCTCTCTCTCTCTCTCTCTCTCTCTCTCTCTCTTTCTCTCTTTGACTGTGCGTGTGAATAATAGAAATATCTTGATATCTAAATTGGTTTGGAAAGGCGATCCATTTCAGTGTGGTGTGTGTGACAAGGTTTGACATGTACTTGACACAAATCAATAGTTACACAGGACGTGTATAGTGGCTCTCCTTAATCGAATTATTATGGCGTCTCGTCTAGTTGATACAGATGAGATTTTTCAACCTGTCACCAGAAATGAATGTGGACACCCTCCTTTGCCATCATTTTTTAGTCCATACACAGGCTCTTTGCTGTATTAGTTGATAGTCTTCCTTCCTCACTGCCTCCAATCCTCCAAGTTTGTTCACACTATTTTTTTGTAACAACCAGTACCATAGTACTTCCCTTCAGTCTCATTCATGTACACAAGAATAGTAATATATAAGTTGGTCGTACAATTTTCTAGGCAAGAGTCCTTTCCACGTGAATACATACATAGCCAAGGTATATAAAAATTACTAACGATAACGTGGACACATTGACTGACTTTTCCTTTCACACTTGGTACACATAAGCGTCACTTTTTTCTACCATTGTACTTGAAGCTTGAGCCGTCAGCAGCATCCTGAATTAACATGCTCAAGTGTGGCATCTTTCATGTCCGAAACTTCCATTGTCTCTCCTGTCTCTCTCTCTCTCTCTCTCTCCTGGTAATTCAGTGAGTAATTCCAAGTGTAGGATTTTGTTCACACTTCAAATCAGAGGTTCTCAATTCAAACATTAAAACTTCTTTGAAATTCAAACATTGTCATGGTCATAATAATGATTCATCGGGAAGCAATAGATACTATATATATATATATATATTATTTTAATATACAATGAGATTGCATAATTAAGCAGACGTAACAAGCTTATTCGTAGCCTGGACATTACTACTATAAAAGTTGCTCTTAAAGCAGAGGCTCATGCTTTGAATATGCATGCAACAATGGTTTTTGAATCCATGTGTCTAGCATATGGGCTGAAATTATGTGTGTGTGTGTGTGTGTAGGAAGTTACGATAGAATTTTAATTAGCAGATTTAATTCCTTTTTTCATTTTAACCTTCACCTTCAACTTGTACTTGTTGGGATATGCTTAGTTAGTATGGTTGGGCTGAACATATGCATGGGCAGACAAGTATAATTATTAGGGGTAAGAATGAACTGAAAGAAGCCGGGTTTTCAAAAAGGTATAAACCCGGGTTTCCATTTATGAAAGGGAGAGAGAAATAGAGTGAAATAGAGAGAGAGAGAAAGAGGAAAAATTGTTGGTAGGTTCACGCACACATACTCAAACAAACGTTTGTCAAAGAATAGTTGACTAATAGCAGTAATGCAGATAAAAGCGCTAGTAAGTTCCAGTACGACTCTGCTACATAGTATTACTACAACTACTACTACTACAACTACTGCTACCACTACTCCTTCATGAGTAAAGTTACGCTTTGTGGAAGTGTAGACATGTCCCAGCCTTTACGATAACATGGGTTAGGTTTTCTAAATGAGGCTTCACAACTCACAGCCATGTTCATAATGCCACTCTTCGTCATAAATGGACAGACGTTTTCCTGCCGGCGTCTCTTTTACCTTCCCCTTTCTCCCGTATTTGGGCATTAATCTTCCGTGTGCTCGTGATATTAGAGCTCTCTGCTCCATGATATTATACTACTACTACTATTACTACTCCTACTCCTACTACAATGTATATGCAGTCATGTAGTTAAACATGGGGTCTATACATTCACACACTACTCATATCATCATCAATTGTGAGGGATGGACTTGAAAAAAAAAGAGGAAAAATGCACTTGATACGTTTCCGTTTTTTTCCCCTTGCATATTTCATTAGGCCAAACCAATGTTATTTCCTTGAAGTTTCGCTCTCCAACTTTGTATTCCCATAATACTACTTTTATAATCTATAGATATATTTTTCCCTCTCATAAATATACGACCCGGAAATTTATATATGTGGTGAGTGTGTGGAGAATGGTATTTTCTTTCCTCAATGATATGTAATTCGGATTTTTTTTTCTTTTGGATTTATTTGTAGAAATGGGAGGCCAAGGAAACGCTCATCAATTATTTAATAACCGACAACCACCAAAGAAGAAGAGAAAATCCCGCACTGCTTTTACCAATCACCAAATTTTCGAGCTAGAGAAAAGATTCCTATACCAAAAATATCTGTCGCCAGCCGACCGGGATGATATTGCACAGCAGCTAGGTCTCACAAATGCACAGGTAATTTTGAGACATTTCTTTTCAATCTTAACTTCTCTAACTTTTTATACATGAATAATTAAGTTCTAAACCCAAACAAAAACTAGATTTTTACCCCGAGCTTCAGTTGTATTGCATCCTTTATTTTTTTCAATAAATTATTTTATTCCTAAGGCGATTATTAGGCCTACAAAATTATTGTTATCTGTAATAGTAACTCTTTCTGAAAAATCAATAGTGAAGGTCTCACACACTCTATTTCTATATGCTGACCTTCAGGGTGACTACCTCAATTATTTTGATGTCATTTAGCTTTCATTCAGCTTTATTGGGGACTACTATAGAGATATGCTAAAAATAAAGCATTGGGGAATTGACGTAAAAGGAGGGAGAGAGAAATCAGAATGTTAAAAATGAGAGGAGGAAAAATGGTTGAAACTAATGTTGGTTATTGACTTTCAGGTGATAACATGGTTTCAGAATAGACGAGCAAAATCAAAACGTGATGTGGAGGACATTTTAAAGATAGGGAGTGATAAGAATGGGTGTTTTTACGTGGAATGAAAAGATTTCACCAATGCAAATGTATAGAGAAGAAACTATAAAAATTACCACAGCCATGCAGGGAAAGCTGATAAGAAATTGTGTGACAACAGAAATTGTTTATAGTGCCCCAGAGAAAATTCATATGGCCAGAGAGATTAGATGTGACAAGAGATTGATAGATGGGAAGAATCTTGTGACTGGGAAAGGAAAAAAGGAAAGATTGAAACTAATCTATTGGTTTATGACTCCTGACTTGCAGGTGATAACATGGTTTCAGAATAGAAGAGCAAAATTGAAACGGGATATGGAGGAATTAAAGAAAGATGTAGAGTCAGCCAAACTCCTCTCAGCCCACAAATCCTTTCTGGAGAGTGCCCACGACCTAGGCCTTCTCAAAAAACGAACTCCAAGTCAGATGGACATGAGTTCAGCAGCAGCCGCCGCTTCCTTCCACATCTCATCCCCAGCCTCATCGTCGCAGTCATCCCACTCGCCTATCAATCTCACGTCAGAATCTCCTCCTTCAACCCATTAGGCCTAAGCTCCCTCCTCCAGTCGTACAAATATCTCAGCTTCCTATCTTTTTTTCCTCCAATCTGCTCTTCCTCAACAATCAGCAAGAACCTCTACCAATTACTACCAACTCTCCAAGTCAACTTACCCTTTCGGTCATGTCAGTTCACAAGAAGAGCCATGGTCACTCAATTCTCAGCTATATCCGCCACAATCCCCAGCCCAAACTTCCCGCCGCCCTCCCCTCGCTCCACATCAAGGAAATTTAATGCAAACAACCATAACATCCCTGCAGTTGGATCAATCGCATATGAAATCCCTCAAGTCTGTTATTCGCTCCAGCTGCTACACCTCAGCCTCCACAACAACAGCAACAACAACAAACAACATTTACAACAACAACAACAACAACAAAAATGCATCAGTAAAGTGACAAAATACATAAAGATAAGTGAACATCTCAAAATGTTCTTCATCTTATAATGATGTGTAACAATAATACGAACAACCTAATCTATATAAAAAATCACGTGTCCTCGAATGAAAGCCTCCCACAAGAAAGTACAAGTGCTGCGAAGGTGATTCTTACACCATCACGAAAAATCAACAAAAGTGCGAGTGTCCAGGAGAGAAGAGAAGCTGAAAATATGAAAAAAAGAAAAAAACTCTAATGAAAAACTCACTCACATTCGTCTATAATATTTAAGGTGAAAAAAGTGTCTCACATCTTCCCTGCAATAACATACATACAAAGTAAAAATAGATGAGAACAGAGATACATGCGGTCTATTATTATCTATGGGCTAAATAATAAGTAAGCAACGTGTATATAATGAATGCCTAAAGAGCCAATTTTAGATACGGGGCTCTTTTTTGACTATTAGAGTTAAACGTTACTTTGGTCAAATGATGGGATCCATAATGATCAATTATTTGAAGGAAATATTTTCGTCTAGAAGCTTTTGTACCTGCACCCAAAAATAGTAACTAACCTTTCCAATCTATGGCTAGAAGAGCATTACAATTCTATCATTTATAGATCATAGCCTCCTCGAGCATAAATTTAGACCTGCACTTTATACATATGTACACATTTAGAGTGGATCCCAACTAGTCCTTCAGCTTCTTCTCAGTCAGACCACTTAAAAACCAGTGGCTTGGTAAAGAAGCGGATTTCTTTGATTCTATTACATATGTACAATTACGGGGGATACTGGACCCTCATCCACCGCCTGTAGTTACATTATTATGACCACGAAACCATTAGGACTTTTACCTCTAACAACTCAATCCTGCCCTAAATTGTTTCTTTAAATTGTCCCTATTAACTATAAATGCTACAGTTTTATTTATATATTTTATTTGGGTAAAGAAATACAAAGGAACGTCAATATTCCAATTGTAGGCTTCATTAACGTTGAATATTTTGAACCATCCTATGAAACGCTAGGGGTTTGGATCAAAGAACATGTTTGATCAAAACAGGCTTAACATTTAGAGCCTTTAGGTATAAGTAGTAAAGCCCCCAAGGTAAATTCGCCTGTCTTTTATAGTAATAATAACCAGGAGCCAAAAAAACAATTTCATTCAAGTAGATATGCATTCATGCGTATAAATGCAGAGCATGTAGCAATTAGCAAGATGGAAGTGGTTTTAAGGATGCATAGCATTATGCTTATTTATAAATACTATACAATGTATTTGTAAGGTATAAAGATCTTTATATTTTAGGCCTACTAAAACTGTAAAACTGCATTAAATGCTCTCGTGTGTAGATTAAAAAAGCCCACATTTCCTATTGCAAGAAACTAGCCAAAAAGTGTAGGGAAATGTATGTATTTTCCCTATTACTCACACGCCTTCTCAGTTTCCTCACCACCCATAGACCAATCCATCATGTAGTCTTCAGCTTTGGCTTGTTACTATGTGCACATGCATGGTGCGTGTATCTCTATGTGAAACCTCATAACCGCATAGTCTCTACTTCCCTTATGAAGCAGGTTTATTTACTTGAAGGCACAACACTAAAAAATTGGAGAGTATATAGTCCTTAGCCTTGGCATTCTCACGAATTATTGCTAAATTCATTAAGTTATAAAATTCAAAGCCAATCAAAATTTTGTGTCTTTTTAAAAATTTCCATTCAAATTCATATGCAACCTGTATGCAGGTTTATAAGACAACATATTAAAACATTAATTCATCCCTACGTGTTATGTAACCTTATGAGTATTTATTGCATAGAAATAAGCAATTGCCGCATTTTTAAGTTCTACACTCACCAACTTTGATATTGCTTACAGTAAAGGGTATTGGCAATGTAAGCTGAAATGAATTAGTAAACCCGATGGAACTGACTGAGTTTTTCCCATTTTGACTCCAATAGCATTGACTCTGTATAGGTAAATGCACTTGAAATGGTTCACTCAAATATTCCTCAAGTTTGACAACTCAATAGATTTACGTCACATGGCTCTGCGGGGGGAGTTTGCAAAAATGTTGTTGTGTACGCAAATATTTTATTTATTCGCACTCCCTATGTGTTCCCAATGATTTCTCATTCATTTTTTTTATCTGCACATTTGATGGTGACAAAAATTTTGCAAATATATTTATAAGGTGGATGAAAGAAAAAAATAGGGCGAGGAAATTTTAGTTTATATAGGCAAACGTGAAATCAGTAGTAGTGGATTATCATAGTGAGAGAAAAGACTTAAGTCTGTAAAGATATGAAAAATATCAAAATAAACTATTTATTATCGTACTTATAATGCTATATATAAAAAAATAGTATGATAGGTACATTTTGTAAGCTTTAAATAACTTTTAGATCTTATTCCTAAAAACAACCAAAATCTCATTACAAATGCTTGAAATATGTTTGTACAGGTTCTAGTAATAGCTTTTACAAAACCCCCTTGAAAGAAAGTGATGGTAAAGTATGTGTAATGTCTATCCAACTCATTTACATAGCTACTTCTTTAAGGGATACAAATAAAAAGATAGGTAAAAAAATGCATCTTGTGGTTACCGTTAATTATCCTTTACCTTTTCGTACTCCTTTCGTAACAGTTGTTTGTCTTGACGTAGTAAAAGTTCATCCCAATGTATGTTGTTATTTGTTATTTCACACACTAAACACTTGCGGAAGTACATGCTATATCTATCTACATTTAACTATAAAAATGCGTCAAGTTTTAAAAGTCCCTTAAATAAGGGCATACACGTACAATACAAACAAGTGTACATTTAGCTTCTATATAGTTTCTCATGAAAAGATGGTCACTTCTCCAAGTTAGGCGTATATTTAGACCTGTAATTAAGGAATACACTTGATATATCAGTATTACAAATCAATGGAGTAGCCCTATAGCAACCTAGCAGCAGGATAAGAGCTGCTATTCATATATAACATGTGTACACATAACTTATATGCATCTCTTACCAAAATTCAAATGCGAAAGGAAGATAATTGTGAAAGTAAAAGGATGTTTGGTTTGTTATGAGGGTGAGTCGTAAGGGATGAGTATTTATTTATCTAAATGAATCCTACAGTGAAAGGCAACTCCTTCTCAAAGAATCGTAAGAACAAATTTAATTTTAGTGCTTGAGTATGAAGAAATCTTCTGTAGTATAAATAAGAGAAACAAATCTGTAATAATTTTTTTTAATGAGATAAATTTTCTTTAATTTCTATAAAATATATCCTTCGTATATATTTCGGAGGGTGACGATGATACTTTTTGTCTTTTTATTTATGTGGCTATACCTCACTTTTTTTTTCACTGCAGTGTATTTTAAATACATGAGAAGATATATGTACTATCAGCTTTTGAGAGCGAGAACGTTTCTTTTCCTGTGAATGTGAATGTGTGTGAGGCGTTGTTGTTGGCTGTTTGTCTGAGGGGGGAGATAGGGGAGCTATTTATTGGAGTATCTGACGGTAAATATAATTTATATAAACTTTAATGACAAGGAGTAAAGAAAAAGAATCATGATTGTAGCTGGAACGGTGACTGTTATTCCTTCATAAGATATACGACTTTGTACGCAATTGTAATGTGTATTATTTATGTGTAATGCTAATAGTATATAAAAAATATATATGTAAAAATGTATGTACAAGAATGCAATTCCCCCCTCCCTATATGAAATATGTGTGGATCCATTTAATTTGGTCATAAAGTAAGTTGCAACTAACTACAAGTGATTTACTGTATAAATCTTATACCGAAGCCCCATGCACTTTTTAGCTCTTATTTAATGTAAATGTATGAATAGGTTTTACATGTACAGCTTAAAAGTGAATAATTGTATTGGTATCTTGTAATGAGTCCGAGGCCAGACTCAAGTCATATGCAGGAACAGGTGTATTTCTAATTGGTACAAGCTTAATTACGTAAGAATTAAATATATCATGTACTTAAATCTACATACAAAACCTATATTATTGGAAAATTCATACTTAATCCTATTATAATTTATACCAGTATATACTTATGCAGTGAGAATGTACTTTGTTATGTACCAAATGTTTCTTTACCTTGCGTAATTTATTTGTACTAATGCGACTGTGCGCACCAATAATTATTATTAAATCTGTCAATGTGAGCGTATCCGTAGTATGAAAATGTTGTATCCTTAAAAAAAAGTCCAATGGAATTTATTTTGCATTTTTCTCACCAAAACTTCTGATATATTTTGCCATATGGTTCAAATACTCACGAAAATATCCATAAACAAATATTGTATAAATTCTAACCACTACTGACCCGGTCCAAGAACACCAATTTCAAACAAGCGCCATTCAAAAATAACAAGGCATTTCGCGAGTTCCTCTTTTACAAAATCACACACAGTGCCGTTGACTTTTCACATACAATGTCATTTCAACAGTTATCGTAAATTTATTTGTAAATTGATTGACAAAATGATGAATTTTCTTTGAAAGAATTTCAAGTATTTCCTCCATACAGGCCATCAGAGATACGAAAAATATGAATTGGATTTGAAGGAGAAAATAACATTGAAAGCAAAAGTTAGTGAAAATCCATGAAAGATGAAACCCTTTGCTCCCCTATTTTTTTCTCTTTCTATGCCTGCCTCTCATTTCCTCTGGAAATAGGAAGGAGTGTACAAGTTCAAACTCCGCCTCTCTGGACCTATACACTCAGCATTGATTTGCTCAAGGTATCTCGGATCGTGAGAGTTGGTCGAGATGATGGTGAAGGTTCTTCTTCTTCTCCTTGTTTACAGTATAATACATTTTCAACGCTCTTTTCATCTCAAGGAAATCTGATCCAAGTTGTAGAGCGACACGTTGATGGTAAATGAATCTTGTTATTTCTCCAAATTCTCCGTAAGCGTCCTGAGAAAATGTCAAACAAATAATTAATTTGCCTCACAAATTTATTGCTTTACAAAATTAACCTTCGTGTCAGAAAAGGTTTTTGTCTCTGATGGTTACGAATGGAAAAATGCCTCATTTATTTGATTAAAGTTTTTATCACTTGAGTCTATAATAAGGGTCTGATTTCCGATAATTTCTCATTAAAATTATTTTTTATTGTTCTAACATGATCTTTTTTTAACATGCACAAGTAAATACCCCTAATGGCTTTTAGAATATTCACTTTTGGCAAAACCCATCTCATGGAATATCATAGGGTATTCATATGTATCAATAGGGAATAGTTTTTATAAGATCCGTATACATACCAGACTCCTTGTATAAGCATAACCAACAAATCTAGTGTATTGTCCTATATCATTATCTACACATTTCTATAAGAGTCTAATTTGTAATACATGGTGTATGTACAATACCAGTATAGGATTCCCAACGGGGTAACATCGCATAATATTTAGATATAAGAGGATTTTTTGTTGAAAGTACTGTGGAAAATGTCACAACCTAAATGCTCGTGTACTCTTGAGTTTAAAAAAAGAAAGCGTTATTGTTTGTATGTGATTAATGATAAAAAAAAATTCCTTGTACGTACCATATGTGTAATGCATAGTAATAATGTAAGTCTATTTATCGTACATAGGCTATGTATGTAATCAAATATGTATGTAAAAGTATACGTATAAATAAAGATACAAAAGTGGCTGCGAATTCAAAAAAAACTCTTGAAATCCTTATTATTTGTCGTGCAGCAGATTGAAAAATATTGAGTAAAATCCAAATGTATATGTTTAAGCAATGAAGGCTCCACTGTATAGACAAGACACAATATCCTGCACCATTTACGATGTGGGGGCGTTTATAGTTACATGGCAATGAAAAACTTGTCGCCACATCTTTGTAAAACGTAAAACATCAGGTATGTACCTCACGTGTAAAACATTGCATTTAATCAAGTTGGTGCATGAGACTTGCTACGGCCTCCGTTCATCCTCATGTATACAGGAGTAGAGTACATAGTTGAAAATAAAGTTAGGAATAAAAACAGGATTTTCACATAATATTTTATAGCATGCACACTTGTGGTTAAATTTTCCAATGCATTACAAATTACAATTGTCTTGTATGCACTAGGAAGGAGGTAATGTAATTCCAGGTAGCTGCGTAATCTTTTATTCTAATTTACTTTTATACTCGAACAATGCTCTGTCGGGAGAACAATCTGTCATGTCCAATGCCACGTGTTAATACAAAAGGCAAGATGATGTCACATTTTGGCTAAACTCACACCCGCAATTGAAAATTTTGTACATAGGCACATAAAACAAGATTCCAAATACAAGGAATCAAATCGGTACGTTTAAATTATATAGTTGTAGAGGAATTTAATCAAATGGCTTTCTGGACTTGTGGCTATGCTATAGCCACAATGATCAAAAGATATGTTTTAGGGGAGCGTGTGAGGTTGCTGGTGTACTTTTGGCATTTCCATCCTGTGGAATTAGCATGCTCACCAATTTAAACTCTCTTATAATAATGTTGAGGAGAAAAATATCCAGACAAGAGAGACCTTGCAAAGTTTTTGCAACCTAGTAAATTGAGTGTGACGACTTTATAGGAATGACTTTGACTGAGCTGAGATGGGATAAGGGAGCGGAAAGGTAAATACATTTGTCTTGTGATTGTAGCTATCAAATGGCTCATTTGAGTTTTACCATGGAACTCAATCCTGGGCTCTCTTTCTCGCTTTTGGAATGGCATGTGCCTCATGACTCCTCACAGTTGTCTCTGAGCAAGAACTTCCTCAATCTTCCTTTTTATGTTCCCTTACATCAGCTTGGTTCACTTCAATGATTTATATGTGTAATATAAAATTATCTCTACCAGCATAACATACACATATGCTCATCATTGGCAAAGGTACTTTCATATTTAGGTATGAAAGTCTAAGTGACTGTACCCCTAATGCTCAACATGTATTCTATATCACTCTGCTTGATTCCTTATAATTTTATTAGGGTGTCTCAAATGATTAAATCGCCTAGCCCAAATGACATGAACATCTCTGCAATCTGGGTTTTGTGGCAAAGACAACTATTGGAAGAAATAGCATATGAGAATGGAATTGTATTATTACTCCCGCTAATGTGTTTAGAGATGTGCCATAATGATGATAACCATCATTATGGGAAGTGAGGGGATGACATGGCTGCCCTGTCAATAAATGCCCCGCTAAATTGTTCGAATGCTCAGCTCTAAAAATCCAAGCCCTATTAATGATGTCCTGGCCTATGGTATAGCAACAACTGCATCCATGCCAACAGCTACAGCTCACATTTTCTACTCTGAAGCAATGGTGGCCCGCCATTGGTGGGCATGCTATAATGTATAAATATGTAGGTCCAAGTATTGGATTTTTCTGCGGATCCATATATCTACTAAAAATTTACAACAACAATGGTTGAATACAAGGGAGCATATAAATTCACATGTTCGAGACTGTGTAGAGGTAAACGGTAGGTGAAAATTCGGGCTCTTTAAGATCTTTCCAACAAAGATGGATATAGACTGTAAAGGAGTCACGGAAGAGAATGAAAGGGAGAGAGAGAGAGAGCGAGAGGAGAGAGACGACGGAGACAGAAAATGTAGGGGATGCCAGGAATTCAGGAAAAGTAGTTTCTCGACGCGATATGAGTAGTTGGGGAGTCAAGTGAGCGAGAAAGATAGATAAAATGTGTTGTCGTTTCCATTCTGAATGCAAGTATTTATGGGCAGACGGAGACTCACTCGAGGATGGTGAGGAAAAGGATGAGAGCCTTGGCCTCAGTGTTTGCTTTAGGAAGAGAGAAGAGAGAGAGAAAAGAGAAGAAATGAATGTGTTTTATGGAATGAATGGTCCCTGTGAGTGTGTGTAATGTGTAAGTAGACACTCGGTAATGGGAGATATGTATGTATATTCGGACGCCACTGCAAAAAGGACACTGTCATTTTTTTCTTTTTCTCACTGAGGGAATTTACGGTCGGACATGATTAGCGGAGACACGGTTCCTTTGCTTAGGAAAACTCCACAGACATAAATATAGATTAAAGAATGCATTTCGTTGTTAGCTTTACATAAATTAACAAGGATAGATTAACATGATGTGGAAAAAGGGTCCCGCAAATGTTTTCCTTGGCTTGTCGAGAAGTCGCACACTCGTTCGAGCGAAACCAATTTCCTTCTCCGCAAGACAAAATGCTTCTTTGAGAAGATGCGACTTTTCTTTCTCTCTCTCTCTCTCTCTCTCTCTCTCTCTCTCTTTGAGGATGTACCCCTATAACTATACAACCTATCATCAGAATATACATACACTTTTTTTCTTTCTCTATTATTGCTCCACTCAACTCTGAACCACACAGAAGATCTATTCATTCTCATCTGCCTCATGCTATTAGTGGACTTATATCTAATAACGTTTTCATACGGTTTTTCCCGTCGTCCAAATATGTATAGTCTCGTAATTTTCTATAGGCTGTAATGTGAGACAGTTTGTGTGTGTTGTGTGTGTATGTGTGTGTGTGTGTGTGTGTGTGTGGGACGACGTCAACCCAACTATGTAATAATGTAATGTTGAGGAAAAATTAACATCTATTCATTGTTTCCTTATTTATAATCCTACGAGCTTATTATTGTTGTTGGTGGTTGGAACGAGAGCGTTGATGTATCCACTGTGAGCGTTGCTGGGACATTTACTAATAGAACGTGTTACATCTGACTGACGTTCCGTTCTTTAAACTTGAGCCGTAGTAGCAACACAGCCAAGACCTGATGCATGTGGTCACAGTGTGAATCTTCCTCTCTCTCTCTCTCTCTTCTCTCTCTTTATGTATTTAGTCTTCTCCATACTTTTCCTCTGCCTTTAGTACATAATGGTAATTACATATACCTAGTAAATGTCAATGCATCTTTGAATCTCAAATCTTTCTCAGGCTATAAATATACATAAGTTGGTTTAAGTACGTGAGATGATCATGATTCATTGTAATTTGCCTTCACTTCCATTCCCAAGTAACTAATGACTCTTTCCCTCAAATGACCTCACCTGGCATCACCTCAAGAAGTCGTCATTGCTGAACCATACCATTCCATTTTGTGAACATCTATCCTTCTCTCCCAATTCCCCAGTACCGCTCTCTATATTTTTCCTTGCTATTTCAATATCAACTTGACATTTTCTTTATGTAGTATCATAAAAATAATAATCTTCTAAAGCGCTTTGTCAATGTCAGTCAGCTTTTTTTTGTCACGATGTCCCATACAATAATGAAAGCACTGCAACTGAAAAATATGTTTTTTGGAAAAAGTAATAAAAATAAAATAAAATTTTAGAAGATTACAACTATTTCTAAAATTTCTTTTATAGCTCCGATTAGCTATCAATATAGTGTGGACCGTTTGTTGAAATTTCTCAGAAGCACCATTACATATACCGTTTGGTGGAATCCCTGTTGTTTGTGCTGGAGACTTAACTTACTGGCGAGCCTGTAGTTCGATGTGGAGACAGAACACGTATTATTGAAGCATGTATCAAAACGTCTCACTTATGGCAACATTTTCAGACCATGCAGCTTTTAGGAGAATTTACGTCTTAAACATGCGGTGAGGGAGACTTTTCATATCCTTCATTATGAAAATTGGACTCTCGAATAAATCCAATGCCTAGATGCTACGTTACAAGGGACTTGTCAATTTTAATAAGAAACTGTTACGGTAATTTTTGCAAGAATTTTTCCATCGATGATAGTAAGATACATTTCTACTGTAATCTCAACCATTGCTGCCATTGAATTTTACTTAAATATAGAAAACCAATACCTTCACCTACCCGAACGGGTACCTTGTTTAACTCAATATTTGTCATCATCTGATCTTCATTTAATTTTGCACCTCTTCATGAGACACAATTTTTTTTTAAATGTCCTTCCTCGACAGGTAAAGCTTTTTACAAATTGAGCAATAGTAGCGTGAATTGTTTTCGGTAAATTATTTTATTTTTTTCTGTAAATTATACGATTATTGATTCAACTATTTCAGAAAAGTATACCGTTTAAAGTTAAAGGATTCAGAATATGGGAAAAAATATTTGGAAAAACTTGGTAATTATGAGACTTGAGTCCACTCTCCAAATTGTAAAAGTACACCTAATCCATAAAAGTAAAAGAGTAATTAGCATTGTAAATCTTTTAATTTTATTTACATTTGAGAGTTACGATAGTTGCAAGGTTTTCAGCACTTGCCAACAAATCTCCTTAAGATAATACTAAATAGCTACAAATTAGGCTACTGCAAAATCACTACAGTCAAGAGAAAGAGTTAGAGAGAGAGAGAGAGAGAGAGAGAGAGTAAAAGTCCTACATAGAATTGCTAGGGACTTTAGAATGCCATAAAAATCCAGCTAATAAATTTCACAGCATGTTTATAGCCAAGGAGATGGGCAAGTTTATGAACATGATAATGCGTTCCCTCCACGCGTGCTGCATTTGGTCGGTTTTTTTTTCACTGTGAAAAGCGGCGGCAAAAGCCCTATCTATTATGTAATAGCGCGAAAGAGCTCCACTAAAGAACAAGTGATCACAAATGTGAGCCATTTGAACCAACCTATTTTTTTATATAGCCAGGAGATAGTGAGTGAGAGAGAGAGAGAGAGAGAGAGAAAAAGAAAAAAACAAGTGTAAGACAACAAGAATATAGTCAATTCAGTTGAAACCACATACAACATTTGTTTTTCAGCCATACTCTCGTATACAGAGAGAAATCGTACTATCCAAAAAGTATGTTATAAGACAAGATGATCAAATAAAAAAAACCTGCCAGAGGCCTTTTTTATCTCCCTATTGCACATCATCTCTCTCCGCGTCTCTTGTGTACATAAAGTAAGTGTTGAAGAAAACTTTTTCTAGATTTGTTGCTCAATCTCACTCTCCAAACTTCCAATCAATACTTAATTTGGAAAATCCAAGTTACCTCTTCCATCCACATCCAAGATCCTCCCCCGTGAGAAACGACCAGAGGAAAATAAACTAGACGGAAATTAGTGGAGGAAATATTTTTCCAAGCCGAGACCTTAACAACCAAAAGCGAAAGCACTTTAATGCGTACCACTCTATACAATATTATGCTATAACTTCGGTATGCAACGAGCAGGCTGGACTTGACGTCGTAAAGAACAGGGAAAAACAAGAAAAGTCTCATGGAATGAATGGACTAACAACTATAGCCGTCAAATACATAAGTCTACGTGCTCAGAAAATTATATAGCTACATACGTTCTTTTGAATGAGGAATCATTGGATTTTATTCTGCAGCAGAAGAATCTCCGTAGTTACACATAGCCACATAGTATCTACATATGAAGCCTGGTCATGATGTAATTAATGGGTAAGTAAATAATAATCATAATAATGATTTAGCGCGAATGAGTCGTAAAGAAGTGAGTAATTGGAAATATGCTATGTATATTTCGCTGGGGAATAGATTCCTTGCATAATATTTTTCCACACGAACTTCCTTCTGCCTTAGAACCTTCCGAGTGATGTGTAACAAGAAAACCATAGAACGTACTTGACTAACAATTGGTACTTTCATAATTTTCAACAAATTCCTATAGTCCCTTGACTGACATACTTTAGCCTTATGATTCCAGTTAGTAGGAAATATTTTAATTGCTCTTGTACGTACGGTGTACGTATACTAAACGAGAAGAGAACTTTACCTATTTAAAAGTCATTTAAAAGAGAGTTTTGTTACGAAGAAATCCTCCTTTTCTATAACCACTACATAGGGTTCTAAAGTTGAGAGGACCATGTTGATGTAAGCCACGTATTCTGTATTTAAGTTGCTCGTGCATTTTTAATACATGTTTATCTTGAGTTTCTCAAAAGAGAGTATTTCGTGGATTGTTATGTAAGTTTTAGCTATGTACGCGAAGGTGAACGATGGGGCTTAAGTGGAGGATTCAGGTTTTTTCCCTCTCTCCGTATTCTCTCAAGTACTTGGTCTCTTGGTGGATAGTACATGCTCGGAGTGAGTGAGTGAGAGAGAGAGAGAGAGTCTTGAGGAATTGCTGTTGTTGTGTGTGGCCCTTATAGAGTTGTACAAGTTAAGGCTAGGGCTGGGAGGAAAAAACTGGTATTTGAGCCCTTTTTCCATGTGTGACGCGGCTTCAGAAGCTCTGAGTCGGCTAGCTTTTCCCTGTAATTACCTCTAATCATTTCCCTTGCACAAAGGAAAGCCGATATATACATTTTATGCATTAAAAATTTAACCGTCTTTGAAAAATTTGTGATCTTTTTTGTATCACTTTACCCACTAAAAACTTCTTTTATCCTTTGGCTTGAGTTGGATCTCGCATGATGCTCACTTTATCTATCGGCTATCCTTCCCGTACCTCTCCACCATCTGAGTACATAGTGTATGGTAAAGCCTTTGTATGCATAGAAACTTGTGGGATACTTACACGGCTCATCATACGGACCAACTTGGAAGTGTTAGATACACAGGGCAGGAAAAACACATAGGCATTTAAATGGCTATAACTTTGATCCTAATAGAATTCCGGGTTTCCCTCTCACATATATACTTTTCTGCTTTTTACTTACTCTCCTTTTATATTATGTAGTTGCTCACCGGCGCATTTCCCACTCTCAGACCCATGTATTTACAAGACACCTACCATGTACGGGCCTTTCATCATATTCATTATGATTAGCCTAATTCTTACACGTTGGCCCTCTCATTTTCTTCAACGACTTCTCATCTCACAAAATAGACCGACTCTTCCGACCCATCTCTTTACATCTCGCCCTGAAAGAAAATTCCCTCCAGCGCGTACCAAAATTTTCCCAACAGATTCTCCTACACTCAATACTACATATAATCATACCACGTAAGTTATCATAATCCTGGAAATGACAACTACACCACAAATGGAGATATTCTTGTCAACTTTGTAAACACTGACATGTGTATCCTCAAATTAGTAAGAGACCTTCATTTTCCTTTCTATTTCTCATAGGAACTTCCTATATGCTTGAAGAATTCCGCCCAATTTTACATGTTGTAACATATCGTCGGGTAAAGTCCAAAAGGCGCTACAATTTTGTTTTTCCCATAA